>PVJO010017943.1:12401-38059 GCA_004026905.1 Hystrix cristata | reverse complement strand
GACACTTGGGCTGGTTCTGTATCTTGGCTCTTAGAAACAGTACAGCAATAAACGTGACAGTGCAGATACCTCTTCAATATACCGCTAGCACTGACCAAGCTTCTTTGGTGAACAGCCCCCTGTTGCTCTCCTTTGCTTCCCTTTCTTCCCTCTAGTTCTGTTCTTCCTCACTGTGCCCCGTTGTTGGGAGGCTGGCTATTGGACTGCATCTGTGCCCTTGTTTGTATTGGGTTGCCGTCTGGGGAACATGGGGAGTAAACCAGAAGAAGAAAACATTACGAGGTCCAGACAACAGTTCTCCAGCTTCCTAGTCTACAGGGCTGTTGAGGAGGGACCTAGACCAAAACTGTGTAGTCCCTGGAACCTGGCTCTTGCTTTCTCTTGCTCTCCATCTCCCTTCTCCCCCTCTCCCCTGTCTTGTCTTTCTTCTCTGAGAAATGTTGTCCTCCCCGTGTTATGGTTTAGATCTAAAATAGCCCTCTAAATTCTCAGGTATTCAGAGGTGGGGCTTTTGGAAGGTGATTGGCTCATGGGACGCTATACCCGTCAGGAGCTTAATCCAGTGGTGAGTTCACAGCTGAATGTCCTGCTAGGAGGTGGGCCTGATAGGAAAAGGTGTATCTCTGGGGATGTGACCTGGAAGTAAATATTCTTGTCCCCAGTTCCTCCTCTCCCTCTCTCTCTCTTGTCTGTCTCTGTCTCTGTCTCTCTGTCTTTTTCTCTCTGTCTTTCTCCCGCTCCCCTCCTGGCTGCTATGGAGTGAGCATCTTTCCTTTATCACGCCCTTCCAGCATGCCATTTCTGCCTTGGAACCGGCAGTTCTTGAACTGAGCCTTCTGAATATGTAAGCCAAAATAAACCGGTTCTCCTTTAAACTGCAGGTATCAAGTATTTTGTCCCAGCAATGGGAAAGTGACTGATATACCACGCCTCTTAGGCCTTGGGGTATAAATACCTCTTGCTCTGATATAATGCCAGAGTAGAGCATCACTCCTTATGGTTTTTAAATTTCTTCTCTATACTCTTGTAAATGTGTCTTTTATTAAACTCACATGAAACGAATCAGTCTGAATATGCCACCCGTTTCCTGCTAGGATCCCGATGGAGACAACACCTTAGTTTACAAGGAGAATCATCTGTTGCCAGGTACGTCACCAAAGAAGTTGGTAGCAGATCTGGGAGCTCCTTATATGAACATTTGATTATACATGCCTGGTTTTTCTTTTTTGTAGCTACCAAGCAAACATTTTCTGAAGATGTATTTATACATAAAACCATTTTTAAAATTCCAGCCCCATGGGTTCCATGCATGCTCACCATGTATTGAAGAGGATGAGGTTGTCTTGTTATCTTTTATCAATTTTATTAATATTTCTTTTCAAGTAAGCACCCTTTTTTTTTTTCTTCTTGCCTTATGGGCTCCAACTCAATTTTGACATCCCTCAAAGGTGCGCCCCATGTGACCAGAAGACCTCCCACTAGGTGCACCTCTTAGAGGTCCCAGCGCCTCCCAGCTGTACCTGGGGCTGGAGACAGAGCCGGTGGCACCTGGGCCTTTGAGGGACCACCTGTACACACCAGTGCAGAAGATGCTATCTATGTGAGGCAGAGTCTCCCTGGTCCTTGCTGTGAATAATGGTGTCTGCTTCCTCACCATCTCCAAACCCCAGACCCGAGGTAGAAGGAGTTATGGCCAAAAAGGATGATGGAAATAGACATTGAATTTTCCCTGCCCTTCTGCCAAGCAAGTGCGTTGGATTCAGTTTGACTTCATTTTGGAGATATTTCAGTCACTCTAAAGCCCATCCTCCCATGCCGCGTCTCCCAGATAGGCTCATACACTTTCACTAGCTGTTAAGTGATTCTTTCTTGAACAATGAAACATTTTGTCTCGAAAATTCTTGCAGCTACTTTTGAGAGTTTTTTTTGGAATATCAAAGCTATCATGAAAAAAAGGACCAGGTGACCATTTCGAGTAAAAAGATTCGCCACACTAAACTTCCTCCTTCCCTGATGAAATGGTTGTCAACAATTACATCTTGTACTTATGAAGCTTTGCAATGTTCAAGAGTCTCAGATGAATTATTTCATTTGATCCTTAGTGATCTGCACATAGGGAGATGCTAATTGCTTATGAATTCTGTTATTTTTCTCATTGCGGAGACAAAATACCTGATATCCAAAGTTAAAAGAGAAAAGATTTATTTTAGCTTACTTTTTTTTTAGAGGTTTCAGTCCATAGTTGGCTGGCTCCAAGACAGGCAGCATGGCAGGACAGGCAGAAGGCAGTAAAGCAGCAAGCAGCAGCAGCCTGCCTTTCAGGTAGTGCCACTTGCACCCATGTGGGCCTGCTCATTATCCACTTCCAGAACCACGCTAAGCCAATCAGGGGACCCATTTAATAATTACATACCCTTAATCCCAGCATCAGCCCCTCAATCCCATGCTCACACACCCTATATTCCAGCAACCTTTGAAACTCCCAAACTATGGCCGCACGAGACTTTGAGGGGACATCTAGTTACAAGCCATAACACTAACCATTAGAGTGGAAAAAATAAGATCAAGAAGGTCAGAAAGAATAATAGTGAGAAGGGAGAAAAATTAAGTACTGTTTCGTTTGTCTCTGTGTAGGCAAGGGAATAAAGAGGGTACATAAATACTTATGCAGAATTTATTCTACTGAAACGAATATGAAAAATGCTTCCTAAACAGTTCCAGATCAAAGATTTCTATGGGCTTCATATTTTGAAAAGCAATCCAGAAAATGGCATTTGTTAAAAGGCTATTGAAATTGTCCTCGTTTTTATTAACAATAGCCATGCCCAATAACAATTGATTGGTACAATTCTTAGTTGCTATAAATAGCCATCCTAGGAATGTGGAATTCCCATTAGGTATTGAGGGCAAGCTCAATAGTTCCTAGATCTCCGTTAGTAGTTTAATTTGTTAAAGGGATTGACACTAAAGTTTGGGAAATAGCGATAAAATCTAGCCCAATTTTTTTTTTTGAGATAAACAAATTGGGCAATACAAATCAGAAAACGTGGCTAAGATTATAAAGTATAGTAACTTTATATAGTTGTGACTTACTGCTGAATGTAGGTGGTTGTTTACAATGCTCACTGTCATAAGCAAAATGTACAATTTATTGTGGTCTGTAAGCTTGTGTAGTGGCTCATAAGTTTGTGTAATTTTGGATGAATTTTAATAAAAATCTATAAAAAAATAAATAAAGCTAATTTGTATCAAAGTGAGAGTAGAAGGTAAGTGTTCTGCCTGCATGTTTTATTCCAAGAAGAAATAAATCATATCAATATTAAATTCTATTGAGAACCAAGCAAATAATTAGGAAGCCAAGTCACTAGTTAAAATAAAAAAACTGGAATCACAAGTGTGATGATAATGAAAAATGGTGCCTGGCCTTGGTATTAATTTGCAGTTTTTCTTACATTCTGAGAACTTTTTTTTGGAGACAGGGTCTCGCTATGCAGTTCGGGTTTCCTTGAACTCACTGTGTAGCGCAGGCTGGCCTTGAATTTAGAGTGATCCTCCTGTTTTAGCCTCCCAAGTCCTGGGATTACAGGCGTGTGCCACCACGTCTGGCTAAATGCACATAACATAAAACTCTTAGTCATTTCTAGCTTTCTTCCTTCCTTTCTTTCAAACTCAGGGCCTTGCGATTGCTAGGCAAGTGCTCTACCACTGAGCTGAATCTCCAGCATTTTAAAGAGGCATCAGGAAGTAGGGAGAATCATGGCAGAACGGAAAGGCATCCTGTTGACATCAGGCCGCCTGCCTGTGTCAGCCGCTGGCAGTCACGTTATAATACAAGATCAGCATCGCCAAATCTTCATTCTTTTTTCCCCCCAAGAAAAGCAGGAAATACAAATTTTCTGTGAAATCCATTAATGTTTAAATGTTGCCAATGAATGCAAATATTTTTAAAAAGCATCATTTGAGTTAGTATTTTGAGAGACAAAACAAAATATAGTCATAAATTGCTGAGTCGGAGCTGATTGTAAAAGGCATCAATATCTGAAACCAAGATATGAACCCAGGATCTAAACGCGAGACAATAAAATTTACCAAACTTCTAATATTAAATTGCCCATCTTTCCTCCATTTTCCCCATGTGATGAATTCTCAAATTTCCATTTTAGGTAGGACAATATTGGGCAATGTTGGAAACACCGAATGGGGCTAGAAGTGCGAGGGGAAAGAATCAAGTTTGAATGGTGCTTCAGAGAATTGCTGAAGACTTATTCACACTGTAGTCATGTATCCGAATTACTTGGATGTGATCCTTGGAGATTCAGACTCGATTGTTGCAAAGCACCATCAGCAGTAAGAGATGAGCAAAATGTTGCTGAGTTGCAGCTGATGTCAGATAACATGAAATCCTGGTGAAGTCCCTGTGTGTGGTACAATGACTCCTTGCTATCCCACGGTAAATGAGTGGAAGTAAGCTGTGGCACTGGAGGAGAATAGATAAGGAATAGATTTTCATTACAGTATGAGCTTACCACACTGACGAGGAGGGGGCAGCTGAAAAGAAGTGTCATTAAGTCCAGGCTGAGCAGGTGGCTGTCTGGCTAGAGGAGCCCTCGGCAGTATTACAGTATTACGGGTTTTGCAGTATTTTGAGTCTGTAAACATTGTGCTGTGTTTTAGGAGAAACACAGAGTGCTTGTGCCACAATGTTCGTAGGCCTGTATCAGACTGACTACACATCTGGAGGAAATGGGCTGCACCTCCAGTTTCCTTCGCTGTTAAATAAGGTTGCTATTGCTGAAGAAGCAGTTTGAAGTGTGAAGGGGAAGTGAGGTCTAAAAGTAAGTGTTATGGTTTTCAAATTTTTTATTTTGGTATTTTGAGTGCTAAAAGGAGTTTCTTGGAGATGTCTTTCTCTTACATAAATCCAATCAGAAATGTTCAATTTCTGCACACACGAACAGGCAGCTACAACCAGGAAAATGATTCCGTGATTCCACACATTTCTTTGACAAGTCACAAATGGGTTTTAGTGACCAGCTGCAGCTTGTGTGTTAAATTCAAATAATTCATTCTTGGCACAGTTATTTTTCACATTTCCTTGCTTTAGGAAAAAAAATATGCTGCCTACTATTACATAGTATAAAAGCGATAGATTCTATCACATCTATTGGGAGAGGATATTGGGTGCTAAATGCATAAAATGAAAATGTCAATGAATTCAACAATATGTTGCTCCTCTGATCAGTAGGGGCAAACCTTGGATCATTAGTCAGTGGGCCTGCTAAGACCTGCAGGGAATTCCGTTAATCTCATAAACCACAGGAAATGGAAAATGAAGATTGTTGACTGTATTCCAGGTTCTCAAATGGAATCTAGCTTTTAGAACTTAGGTTGATCTGGAATTCCTGCCCCTCCCAAGGGTCTGGAGCCATTAACCAAGACAGACAAACTGTCAATCTTTGTACACTTTCCAACTCAAAGGATCTTCCTATGTTGGATTGAATTCTTGTGTCAAAGGAACCAGTTTATCCTTTACAGTCCTGAGAGCCAGTCAACAAAGAAATACATTTCCAGACCCATTTCATATCTTTGCATTTGAAAGACCACGATGATATAAACACATCCTGAATGAAAAATGACATGTTCAGAGCAAGAGAAGTTTGAAGACTGTTGCAATATAATAGTGATCATTAATTTGGAGGGGGCGCGATGGCACAGGATCTGTGGTGTTTGCGCTCACTCTCTGACCGAATCAAAATAGAATTTCTCCTGCCCTCATTAATCTTAAATTAAGCACGCCTACTGTTGACTGTGGTTACCTCATCGGACAAGCTGCTTCAGTGTCTGTTTTCTTCATGGTGAAAAAGTTTCCCTTTTACTTCAAAAGTGAGATTTCATCCTCTTAAGCTCACTTGTTTGGCTATTTCCATCCAAAATAAATACTTTTTTTCTCACCTACTAGCTGTTTAAGGCTGTTGTGTCTTCAAACGCGTGTACTGGACTCTGAGCGCAGACATTTGACCTCAGTGGGAGCTGTGAGTCTGTGAGGGCCTGCTCTGCCCCTGTGTTTGTGCTCAGTGTATAAGTATTTAGGTAATGTTTTCATTTCCTGACCCACTCGGTACCATTGCTTTGGCAGAAGGTATTCACTTCCCTCACATTTTCCCCATCTGTTACGTTCTACCATCTATTACTTTCCTTTGATCTTTTTTAGTCTGGATATCATTTTCCAAGGACAATGACCATGCATGCACACATGCACACGTGTGCATACACATGCACACGTGTGCATACACATGCACACATGTGCATACACATGCATACACATGCACACTCATGCACACACAAACCAAAATAACATATAATCTTTGTCATCTTCTCTACAAAATATAACATTATCTTGTATAACATAGACTTTACTTTGAGATATACACATGTATGTAGACTTTACCTTTATAGCCATTTCTATGAAAGCAAAACAGATGGATCTTTCGGTTTGATAAATAGGAACGGTGCCTTCTCTGTTTCTTAGTTGTGTGGGAGAAAGCACAGAATGCTAGAGACCTAATGGCCTGAGTTGTCCTCATGTGTCCTTCTCTCCTTCTCTAGATCTATTCTGGAATATGATCTAGATAAACAGATGTTCACTTTCTCTTTGGGTGATCTATACTTGTTCTCTCTTTGTCTTTAAATAGTATGATTTGAAAGCACTGCCAGATTACCTCTTGCCAGACTAACATTCAGGAAGATGGGTCTCAGGCATCTGCAGACTCATTCTGGATTCCAGGTGGGTATTTGAGGCACAACAAATGAAAAGTTCTATTTTAATATATTTGCCTGCTCTTGTCTTCTCACTTGACTTCCCAATCTAATTTCTTTGCTGCCAAGTGTTCTCACTCATATCAGCATTTAAAATTTAAAAGCAATATATATTTAAATGCAAAACAATGTGCGTATGTGGGGACTCTGCCACAGTGGAAAGTATGACAGTGGCTTTCATTTCAAGGAGTTCTGGATGGTCTCTCGAGTGGTGGAGCCAGAAGGAGGAAATGTTAGCTCATTCCAAATGGCTGAAAATAAAATAAATACTATTTCCTCTCTGATCATGGACTGCATCTTTCCACATAAGGGAAATTTTGTTTTCATTCATCTGCTCTTTGTCATGCCCCTTCTAAGTGACTGTGGTTGTTGTGAATAGCACAGAGAACAACTTTCAAATTTATTTTAGCAGTAGGAGAGAGGTGATAAGTCACTCATTCTCACATTTTGAGGAAACTGAGAGAAATTCTATTAATAACATGCATGCATGTCAGGTTTTCCTTAGAAGACTCCCATTGCTTCAAAATGCCCTTCTGATAATATAATTCGAATGGGGAATTTTCTACTCAAGGCTCACTTTATCAGTCCACTCCAAAACCCCTGCAGAGTGATCAAATACAGGGAACTCACTGCTTGTGCAACCTTCTGCCACAAAGGCTGACACAATGAAGCCAAAGGTGAAAAGCACAATAAAAATGGAAAATTCTTTATATGATGCAGCTTGAATGTTTACCAAGAATGTTTATATATTTTCTAAGAATAGTAGTTTCTAGAATATGCAAATAAATTCGTGTCTGAAGTCCATAGTCAAGGACGTGCTCTAAGAAGAAATACCAAATTATTCTACAAGTTAAACAGAAAGGTGGACTACAAAATGTGCAACTTTGAATATATCATTTTTCAACTTTTTTTTTCTTTCTTCTCTTTGTTTTGTTTTAAAATGTCTCCAAAAAAGTTAATATTCTGCTCTTTCCTATGGAAGCAACACCAGTAATCATATGAAGCAAACTTATTTGTAAGGCATATATTTTTTCTTCTCTGAGACGCTTCAAAATGGATAGGGTAACTTTGGGGTGTGTGTGCATGTGTGAACATGCCCAGAGTTGGAGTCTCGACCACAGTTTTGAAAAATTATATATATGTGAATAAATAGGAATGAAATAATACTTCAAACGTTCCATGGAAATTCAATGTAACATAATTCTTCTGGGAATTATTTTTAAGTGAAATCTACTTTAATAATGCAGTTACTTCCACAGATTAATAGATGGAGTTTTGGGGGGGGCTTCGCATTTTTTTTCTAGTGAGAGCCATGTGGAAATATTGGTCAATTTTGAAAATAAGATTGCATGGTTTCTCTTATATGAAGAACTCAGGTTACAAATAAAGACCAAAATAAAAGATAGACAATAAGAAGTAGGGAGACAGATCTTTCCCAAATGGGAAGGGAATCAGAGAATGAGGGCAGAGGCAGGGAGGAGAGGGGAGAAAATGAAAAAAGGAATTAAGGTGTGCTATGCACATGTACCAAATCCACATGAGGAATGTAAACATTATGTATTGCAAGCATGGACTAAAGGAAGTAAAAAAGGAAAAAAAAAGAAAAATGAACAGAGATGTAGCATGTTTGGCATTACCGTCCACAGTTTGCATCAACACTCTGCAGCTTCTGGGGAGGCATTTGTTCACCATGAGCATGAGGAGCAGACAGCCAGGCTCACCTCTCTCTTTCTCCTTCTATCTCATGGCATCCGCTTTTAGGTCATTTTGGCAAAAAGTGTAGGTTCTGGTAACATTGAACCTCTACTGGGGCACGTGGCCTCCGGAAGATCCTAGAAAGTCAATCTACACCAGAGGGAAACCCGATCTAGGCATGAGATCTTGACCTGTGGCTGAAAAGATCTATGTAGTTTCTGGACCATGAGGTCCTAGCATGAATCAGTGATACTCTCGTGCCGGCTGTTTCCAGGTGTGCGCCATCCAAACACATGATGCCAAAGCCCTATTTACCAGTATCCACCCTTATAATCCCCAAGGTACAGCAAATTCATGTTTTAGTTCGATTCAAATGCATATGAGTAATGTAAAAAGTTCAACCATTACCTCCTACTGTGAAAAATTAACTCAAAAGGGAACTTAGACCTAAAGGTAAAAATTTTAGAAGAAAACATAGGAGCAATTAGCAACCTTGGGTTTGACAAAGATTTCTTAAATAGGATATAAAAAGCATGAAAGAAAAGAATAAATTGTACTTTACCACAATAAAAAATGTTTGGTTTTTGAAAAACATCTCTGGAGAGACAACCTAAAGAAAGAGAAAACAATTCTGCCAGCTATTCCTGGGACAGAGGACTAATATTTTAGACTACATATACGATTCAAAAATATTAGAGTACCCAAATTTAAAGACCGAATCCCAAAATGGGTAACCGGAATGAATAAACACTTCTTAGAAGAAGTACAAATGGACAATAAATACATTTCATACGTAGCTCACCAGTACAGAGATGCAAATTAAAACAACACCGAGATTCTGTCTTACTCCAGAAAGAATGGCCATCATCAAGAAATCAAATAATAAAAAATGTTGGCAAGGCTGTGGGGAGAAAGGAACCCTTCTATACTGCTGGTGGGAATGTAAACTGGTACAACCACTATGGAAATCAGTATGGATAGTCCCCAAAACACTTAAAGTAGAAATTCCATTTGACTCAGCTATTCCTCTTCTAGGTATCTTCTCCAAACAGCTAAAGCCATCATATTACAGTGATACATGTATACCCATATTTATAGCAGCACAATTCATAACAGCTAAAACTTGAAAAATTTCCTATGTGCCCATCAACAAACGAATGGATGAAGAAAATTTATATGCAATGGATTACTACTCTGCCATAAAAAAGGATAAGTTTAAGTCTTTTGTAGGAAAATGGATGCACCTTGAGACCATAATGTTGAATGAAGTAAATCAGACCCACAAGCTTAAATATCACATTTCTCTTATATGAGCAACTCAAAGTATAAATAAAGAACAAAATAAAAGATAGATGATAAGAAGTAGGAAGATCTTTTCAAATGGGAAAGGAACAAAGAATAGAGAGAGAGGAAGGAAGGGTGATGGAAAAATAATTGAAGAAAACTAATGGAAATAGAGCTTTTGTAAATGGGAAGGGGAGCAAGAGTTGGAGGAGCATGGAGGGACAAGAGGAGTATGAAATGAGAAACAGAGTTTAGATGCATTCTGTACATGAACCAACTCTCCATGGTAAATGTAATCATTATGTACTGCAAACATGTACTAATGAAAAAAATAAATATAATTATTTTTAAAAAAGAAAAACATTGCTGGAAAAAATAAAAGGTAAGTCACAGCTTGGGAGAAAAAGTTTTTGCAAATCACACAACCAAGGACTTGTATGAAGAATACATAAAGAATACCTTCAGCTCTAATAAAAAGGGAAAACCACCCATTCCAAAAAATAAAGAACTAAAGAACATTTCACTCACATGCATGCATGCATGGACACATACACACACACACACACACACACACACACACACACACACGGCAAATAACCACAGAAAGATACTCAGCATCAATAATTGTTAGAAAAATGTACATTAAAGCCAGGAACCATCACTATACTATCACTAGAGTGATTAAAACTAAACAGATTGTACTTTCTGGGTGTTAGAACTCTGAGACAGGGCAGAAAACTTGACACACTCAAAAGCATACTCAAATCCTGAAAATTTCATGCTAAATGGAAAAAGATAAAAAACTACTTACTGTATATAACATGTACATAGTATTTTATAAAATATGAAACCAATGCGTAGGGGTGACAGTAGATCAGGGTAACCTGTGACAAGGGCAGGGAGGAAAGGCTTTAGGGAAGGATTAGAAAGAACCAGAAACTTTCAACAGTAATGGTTATATCCATTGTTTCTTGACTGTAGTAGTAGTTCTACAGGTAGAACTGGATATCAAAACTCATTAAAATGTAGCATTTAAATATGTAATTTACTATGTGTCAATTATACCTGAAAATATAAGTGTGTAAGTAGAAAAATAGAAATATAAAATGTTGTTGAATTCATTAATTACCATTAGGACAAGTTTTGGAATGAATGATGAGATTTTTGACTTTGGAATAACATTTCTAAGCAGTATGCCTCTGAACAGGCTGTTCCAATAAAAAGATAGTAGTGACCATTAGTTTGGCAAACAGTTAAAGTTTAACTGAGTAGCAGGATTCTTGGAATCACAAATGTGTTGGTATAACTTGTATACACAGATGTAATAGTTAGTGTACAGCCTTTTCCAAAAATAATTTAACCTGAGGACCCTTTATCAAAGAGCCTCTTGTGGGATTAGTGGTCCATGGAGTCCACTATGGGAAGCACAACTCTAGCCACATCTCTAAAAGGGAAGACTCCTGTAGGGATTGAACAACATTCCTATTCTGTAATTCATCAGGTCTCGTCTTGGATTTCCAAAAGTCAAACTCAGTGAAGTAAAGAGTGCAGTGGTGATTACCAGAGGTGGAGAGGTGAGGAACTAGAAATTGTTAGTCAAAGAGAATGAAATTTCAGCTAGAGGAACTAATTTTTGAGATGCATTGTACAGAGTGGTAACTAGAGTTAAAACTATATGATGTATCATATATTTTTAAATCATTAAGAGAGCAAATTTCGAATGCTTTCACCACAAAAAATAACCGCGTGAGATATAAAAATGTTAGCTTGATTTAATGATTCTGCAAGTATACATATATCAAAATACCACATTGCACTGCATAAATATATACAAATATAGTCAAATTTAAAACTAAGGAATTTCAAGACACACTTTGTAGCCATTTAAGTTTTTAATTTAGGGGAGGGGCGGGGAAGAGGGGGGAGAACCAAGATGCAACATGTATAGGTACAAAATAAATGCAATGAATGTGACCATTGTATGTAAAATGTACCAATACATGTTCTTGGTTTAAAATTTAAAAAAAAGTTTTTAATTTTACAAGTATATGAATCTAGATGTGTATAAAAGAATCTACTATAGCCTGTGGATGAGTCATATATTGACTTATAGTCCTAAATCAGAATATTTTGTACCTGGAATTCATCCTAAAGTAGTGGTTCCTATTTACTGTTCTACCACTAATTACGCTGGAGTCACCAATTTTGAGTCTTGCCTCTTCCCTTCCCTCTTCATCCTACATAACTGAGTCCAAAAACTGTTAGGTTGGGGCAAATGACATAGGTAGTTGTGTGATTTGGAAGGGGGGAGCTTCCGTAAATGAGATTGTCAGTAAAAGACAGATCGCTACCATGTGTCATAGATAGAATACAATGAGGGGCACAGAGTTCTGACTCTATGTTATTCCTGCCTTAGATGCATGATCTAAATCTAACCATGAGGAACATCAGACCAACCCAAACAGAGGGACATTTCATAAAATAACTAGGGTTGATTCAGCAAGCGTCAAAGTCTGAAACAAGCAAGCAAAAAGGCCAACTTCCAGACTGAAGGACACTAAAGAGACGTGACAGCAAAATGCTGGGCTGTAAAGGACATTTGGGGACAGCTGCTGAACCCCAAAGTGGGGCTCTGAGGGTTAGATGATACACCTCATTGTCAGTTTTTCATTTTCACGCTTTCTTTGTGGTTTTGTTGGAAAGTGTCCTAATTGGCAGGAAATTCATACCAAATATTTAGAAGCATTGTGTCAGGAAATTATTCTAAGTTGTTCTGGTTTTAAGAAGTTCTTTATACTGTATTTGAAATTTCTGGAAAGTTAAGATTGCTTTAATTTCTTTTTAAATTAAAGGTACACCCCTGGGTAAGTTAGAAAATATATATTTATACACACATGTGTTTAAATATACATGATGTAGCATATGTGAAATATGAACAGATTCTTAGGCCTTACCTTAGAGGCCCTGATTCAGTTTTTTTTTTACTTATTTTATTGTGTATTGTTGTTTTTCTAAAGCTTCCAGGTAATGTGGAAGTTTGAAAAGCCAACTAGAAATCATTTCATTTGCCCACCCCTGCTTTGCAGAAGGGACCCAGAGAGGTGATATCTTTGTGCCAGGTCATACAGATCCGTACCCACAGAGCCAATGTGTTGTTGCCACCCAAATGCTATCAAGTACTAGCACATGTTTTCTAAAAAGACTGCCAAACAAATAAATAGAATATTATTACCATTTCACAGAAGAGGAAACTGAGGTTTATAGCAGGAAGTGTTTCTACATAGGCAGTGACAAGCAGAACATGAATCCAGCTCTATTTGATTTCCAAGCGTGAACTCTTCCTTTGTCACCATGGTGTACCTAAATCAGTAGTCAGTGACCATGCATATTTTTAATTATCGAGTGGAGAATAGTGACTGAAACGCATGTTCATAGAGGATTCCTTTCTGTGAAATTCTCAGGCACACCAAAAGGATGACAATTTAATTTAAATGTGCCAAATAATGGTTTGCTTCGGCCCTGCTTTTTTGTATTACCGAGCAAGGGTTTAGCATCCAAGTATTAAATGCTAAAGAATATTACCTGACTTATCTAAATCTTTGATTCTACCAAAGATAAAGAATGTTATACTGGTTTTTAAAAGTCATGACTCCCATATTTAGTAAGAAAAATTGACAAAAAGATAGAAACAGAAGCAGGATGTCTATACAATAAGGAATATACTCATAAAAGCAGCTTAGGTGACAAATTCCCCTTAGTTAAAAAGCCATCATTAATTGTTGGATGCGGATAAAATTTAACTGACATATGGGCATTCGGAGTTAGAGTCGTATAAAAAAAATCTGTGTTCCTGCAGCAAACTCTCTAAAAAACAAAACATAATTAAAACTGTATAAAAATAAAACCAAGCTAGTGCCACACAGATAGAGAAAACTAAACAGTGGGTGTAACTAGATCACTGCACTAATTTATTTAAATCTATTGCTTCTCTACCTATATAAACTATGATTCCATCTCTTGCTCTGCTCCTGGGCCCCTATATGCCTGTGGATTAAGTGCAATAATTAGAAAACTCTAGTTTATTTTCATTTCAACTCTCCTATGTTCTCTAAAACCTAAGTGAAGGGCCAACACCAGTTGTGCGATGATCAATACAGGGTTATGAAATACAGGGTTATTAAGTGTTGATAAAAAGACAATTGAAGATAACGCCTACATTTGCCATTGCTAAACACATTGCTCCTAATATTACTTGATGGTCCATCTATCAAATATCTGTTAATATTAAGCATCATAATATAATTCTGTGTAAGAACTGGTAGAGCTTCCAGTCAAATACCAAAAAACTAATGATCTTAAAAATATTTTATATTCACACAGTAGAATTCTACTTGAGAATATAAAGGTACTAACATTGTATATTAATGTCTAAAACATCATACCAGGAGAAAGCCAGAAGTCTGTACAAAATATTGCATACCAAGTACCATTTATAAGAAGTTGTAGAGCAAACAAATCCATATTCAAAGAAATCTGAGCAGTGAGGAATGAATTGGAAAGCATACCCCCTTTGAAGTGATGTTTACGTTCTACATCTTGATAGGGACCTGGGTCACAGGAGTGCACGTCTTTGTCAAGTCTGGAATTCTAACACTTAAGATCTGTGTGACTCATTATAGGTAAATTACACATTAACATACTAAAAGAAAAAATGTGTTTCTTTGCCCTTGTGTAGGGCATGGTTAAAGGCTAATTTGCAAAAGTCAGTCACAGATGACTAAAAGCACTATCATGTCAGCATATGTTCTACTTCCTGCTTTTCTTTTAATTATTTCTAATTTAACAAACTTATTTACTTGTTATGTAATTTTTAAAAAAGGATGCATAGTATAAATGTACACACATATATGATCACCTTGTGTACAACAAAGATGATAGAGCCATAGAAGACATATTTAATAATCCAGAAGAAACTTCAAAAATTCTGACATTTTACCACTCTCAATCTTAATCTTTTTCAATTATAGTCTATCTGAACACAGAAAAAGACAAATTCTTCTATTGATTTTAGTCATTACATCAAAATTTTATTCTCTTTTGAAAATTTTATGTTCAAGCAGAATATTTACTTGAGAATAATATTCTACAAATTTAAAGGTTTGATTGTGGTTAAAAAGACTGTTCAAAATTGTCCAAATAGAGTACCTCTATAAGAACTCCAGACTGTCTCTGCTTATCCAACATTAAAGTTGTTTGAGGATGCACAATTAAATATAAAATGGAAAAATATGAAATTTTCAGAATCATACTTAACATATAAAGTGGGGTCAGAGCTTTTCATTTTGAACAACACTTGAAACTATTCTGACACACAAGCTAGACAAAGATTGAGTGGAAGAGATTTTGTAATTTTATTTCCACCTTGGATTCGTCTAAAAGCTTTATCTCCGTATTTATACTTTTCTCAATAGATGTGAAAACTCGATATTCACTATACAACATACTTCACAAATTCCTATTTTAGAAGTTGCCACATAGACACTGGTAATTAAGAATGCTTACAAAGCCATAGATAATGCTAATCTTTTCAGGAATTAAGCTCTCCTTGGCTCCAACTTTACAGGAGTTTCCTCTCTGGTGAAACCGAAAACTTTCAAAATTGTTTTTTGCTCCTGGATTTCAGTGTAAACCTGCCTAAAATCTTCCAGCAGTACCCGTGCCACAACCTGAATGCTGGGCTGTCTTGAAATTTCCTCCATCAGATTAATTAGCCCACCACTCTTAATCCCAATCTCCTGCAAAGTATCAGAGCATGAACAAAATGAAAACCTTTTGGAAGGAAGCTATGCTCACCAATATACCACCAATACAAAATGAAAATCTTTTGTTAGAGCATAACATACAGGGTCTTGAGCTAAATTGCCATTGGAGTCTTTGTTCCCAAACTTCCTGCTTTACTGTCTGCCTTTTTTACTATAATTCTGGTCTTCTGAGCTCAGACCTGACTCTTCCATCAATCTTGGCTTACAGAAACCTAGAGTTCCTTAAGCTGATGTCTCTGAACTTTTCCAAACTTCTCATGTGAACCAGTTCCAAAGGCTTCTAAACCATATGGTCAGGTAGTCACAGCAACAACCCTGCTCAGGACCAAAATCCATCTCAGCCGTTTGCTGGGACATAATACAACCTAAAAGAGATGTTTACTGTGGCTCATACTTACAGTCCGTGGTCAGCTGGATCCAAGGTAGAAAAGGGCATATCAGGGTGTCATAGGAGAGGAAAACCTGCTTGCACTGAGGCTGCCAGTAAGCAGACAGAGAAGGGAGGAGCAGGGGAGCTGTCTATTCCCTTCCAAGTCACATTCCCAGGGACCTGCCTCTTTGACTAGATCCCACCTCCTAACAACTAGTCAGCCATATCACGCTCCATGATTCAATCTTCCAAAAGCCCTGCCTATGAGTCCATGGGACTTTGGGGGACATTCTTGATGTAAATCGTAACAGTAATAAAAAACAAAAAGCAGGTACTCACAAGGAGAAGGGCAGAAATGGGATGGAGGGGGGCAGGGATGAGTTCTGATGGGAGCTGCAAGTGAACATTTTTCATGTTATAATAATGGTAGTTACAAAGTTGATTTTCTAGCCTTTAATAGGAAATGGTTTATATATATATATATATAAACCATTTCCTATTAAAATATATATATATATTCTTTTCTTGCTTTTCCATTGGGTTCTCAATTATTATTGAGTTTAACTTTATTTTAATAAAGGAATTAACCTTTTGTCCATAATATTCTATATGACTATTTTTCTCAGATTCCCAATTGCCTTTAATTTTTTTTTAAGTAACGTTTTCTAAAAATAGATTCTGAATTGATTGCATTTGATTTCATTGCCTTGTTGTGTGTTGCATGTGTGTGTGTTGTGTGTTGCTTTGGGGGTTTGTGTCATTTTTGTTTTGTTTTGTTTTGTTGGTGCTGGGGATGGAACTCAGGACCTTGTGCTTGCAGGGCAAGCACTCTAACCACTGAGCTAAATCCTTAGCCCCTTTTGTGTTATTTTTTGGACAGGAATTTCTTGTCCTGATAATAACCAAAACAAAACCAAAGCAAAGGAAACAAAACAAAATAAATCAAATTCCCTTTTGGTGTTTTATATTGTTTTATTTTTAATATTTAAATATTTCATCCATCTGATTTTATTTTGATACACAGTGTTAGGCAGAAATTCAACTTTGTTTTTCTTTTCTTTTGTAGAAATATCTTTGTAACTCATTTTTCCAACTAATTTAAAGTGATGTCTTCAAAATACACTACATTTCTGTGTGTATCTGTTTCTATTTTTGAATTTCCTATTATATTCCATTGATCTTTGTATTCATGACCCACCATATATTTTAATCACTGCAACTTCAGAATGTACTTTAATGTCAATAAAAGTTAGTTTCCTTTCATTGCTATTAAAATCTTCAAGATTTTCTGGATACCTTTTTTCACATGACATGCAGAATCAATGTATCTCATTCCAAATAAAATTATCTTAATAGTTCAATTGAAATTATACTTACCCCTTAAAAACACAAGAAGTGTTCCATTTTGCCTTCTTTCATCATTTAAACTTTTTTCTTTATGTAAAACCAGTGTGTTTCTTCTCACAATCATTCCCCCATCTTTCACGTAGCTAATGTAGCTGTCGGTCTATTTATTTTCATAAAAAATGAACAATATTATTTCACACAAGGTCAGTGGGGTCCATATCAGCCATCTGTTAAACCCTACGATGATACTGCAAAGATTTTTCTGGCTAAATAATCAATGGGTTTTATTTCTTTCCCTATGCATCAAGGAGAGTGTATCTCACATGAAATACCTCTGTTCCCATGATTTTACAGCATCTTATTTTAAACAATTATATTAACTCAATCATCAATTATATATTTAACCCATATACCAACTATGTATGTGAATCCTACATTTAGTTTCCAAACAAAGTTTCAATAAATTTTTTAAAAATCTTTTTCTTCTTTGAACTTGTCAAATATCTGTCTTGGAATGTGATCAGACAACAAGTGTAAAATTTTTTTAAAATCGAGGCTGCCAAAAAGGCTAAACTCTGTTCTTGGTACAAATCAACATGCGTAGGAAAGTGAGCAGAGACAGGAAACAGGGGCCACAGCGCTCTCATACCGGTTCCCCAGGCGCAGCCTGAAAACCCCGCAACAGCAAGGCAGAGGCCTCAACAGAAGAGTGCTAAATTATTTTAATATAATCTTTCCCACTTATAAAAAACAACATGATCGTGAAAACTATACATCTTATATATCCATTTGGCATGATGGGTACTTAAAGAGGGAGGAAATACCATAGCTCTCGGTTGGCTGCTTTCAGTTATCTAGAAACTAATGCACCTCTATTTTTCTGTTAAAGTCCCAGACTTTCATTTGATGTCTCTTTTCTACTTAGTTTGATTTAATTTGATTGCATATTTCATCCTCCCAGATTCTAAATACCTTCATGCCAATATATCTCATGTTAAGTAATAATGGACATGAAATATTGATAAAGTACAATAAAATGCAAAGTACACATTTAGACAGAGGCTGCCCATCACCTACAAAGAAAGTCAGAAAGCTTAAAAGAGGAATAAGAAGAGTTTATTCGAAGAGATGGAAGGAGAATGCAAGCATTTAACTGAGAAGGAAAGTAGAGTCGAGGGTCATACTTGTATAAAGCATTGCTTGAAAATGCTCCAAGGATGCAGAGATCCTATTTAATTTTGGAGAAAGTACTGCAGTAAGGTCTCTAAACCTTTTACTATTTGAATCATGATGTGTCTATCGGGCTGAGTTTTAAGCCCGGTACAGGGTTTGGTGAAGATTGATTAGATAATAGATGAATTCTACAAGGTGATTAAGCTGTTCCCCTGAGGGAGGGAGGAGGTCTGGGGAGATGTATTCTTTTTTTCAGACCTTTATAGTGCCATTTAATCCAGCTGTTCCGCCATGAAGCCATTTAAAGTGCTTTCTACCACTTGGAAGGAAATTGTAGATAATGTAGATAATTGGCACTAATGACATGTCCAGCGTCACAGGGGATCTAGACAGAGACAGAAAGGGTCAGACCTGGGCGTGCATGAGATCTGTCACACAACCAAGAAGCAGCTTTGAGGGAAGATTACTCCATGAATAATGAGTCTGAGAATCATTGCTCAGAAAGACCCAAGATGACCACCTAAAGAGGACACAAGGGAAAGGGGAGAATGGATCCGCCCTTACTTACAAGGTGATTCATTGATTTCTGCTTTCAGAATTCTCACTATTTTAACAGGCTTACACTGTTTTTACTATCATTTTGTTGCAGGCTCTCCCACTTTCTTTGAGCAGGGAGTGGCATTCTACATGGTGTGACACTGGAATGTGAGCATCAAAGGGAGCTTGTTGTATTTGTGACTAATTCTTATTTGTAGGCCCTCAGTTCCTCCAGCCCTCCAGGTACTAGCATTTACACTAGAATCATCAGGCCTGGTGGTGTATTCGGGATGTCCATCAAATCTAGTGGACGCAAGTGCAGGAAGCACACATGATCTTGCAGTGGCCTGCGTGACGTGGAAGTGACTCCCATCACTAGGGTCCCTGTAGGCAGAAGCATCTATGGGGAAAGACATGGCAGCTCATAACGGCAGCGCCGCTCAGTGCCCCAGCATCCATTTATAGGCTTCTGCTAGCTATCAGAGTTTGGACAAGGAGAGATCCTCCTGTTGGCCTGCATGAGGAGCCCACCTGCAGAGCTGTGGCACAGTTAGGGACCGCTGCGCTCGGCCTGAGGGTGCTGACTTTCACTTTCTGCTGAGTCAGTGTTTCTCAGGCGTCATAAGCCTGAGAGTAATCTGAAGGCCTCTAAAAGTACACATCTCTGTGCCCTGCTCCTGGGGACCATGGTTCAGTAGATCTGGGATGAGTCTCAGAATCAGTACTTCAAACAAGATATAAGCATGTAGGACTTGGATACAGTTATAATAAACACACTGCAGGGAACCTTGAGTTGGACAGTCACTTGGCAGAAGTCACTCAGGTGGTGGATGCGGGTGGAGGAAGATACCAAGTTTGAAAAGTGATTTTTATAACACCTGATGTTCTGAACTGTGGCTGAGGTTAGCTGACTGCTGATACAAAGCATAAAGCCTTTGTTTCTGTGCCAGCTACCCCCCTTGGTACTTTTATCTGTCATCAGATTGTAAATAGGGTGTGTTGGGGACTGGAAAACAAGACACACTCTTTCCTAAACTATTTTGGAGAGTCCTCTAGAAATGACAGACAAAATGAAGATTGTCCGACACGACGGGACATGTCATTTAAATGTTTCTGGGGAGTGAAAGGAACCCTTGGAATGGAGGCTTAGTCGCCATTCTTCAGGATCCCCCAGCCACAGCGGGACGCTATTCCCAAAGGTCCAGAGTTTAGTTAATGAAGCCACTGTGGTTCTGCACTTTACAAACTCCCTGCGCCTCAGTGTCCTTGTCTATAAAATGGATATAATAGCCACATGCTAGATTGTTGTGAGAAATGAAGACAATATGTATAAAACATTGAGTGGTGTCTGCACACACGGGGGCTTTATAGGAGGCAGTTCTGTACCTTTTTGCTTTCATATACATCATGGAGTACCAAAAAGAAGGTGGACTGTATAGTTGAAGATACCTGGCCCTGAGTCCCATCTCTGCAACTTCCTCACTATATGACTTTGAATAGTTTGCTTTCTCTCAGTACAAGTGAGTTATTCATCTGAAAAACAGAGTCATAGTGCCTGTTTTGCAAGACTGTTTTATGTATTAGGAATTATATAGGAAAAATACTCGGCATTCCATAGAAATTAATCAATAAATATTATTGTTTCCTTCCTCTTTTCCTTTGTTTTCTTTCTCCTCTTCTTTCTGAAACTTTTCTTTTTCTTCTTATAGTTTGAGGTTCTGAACTCATAAAAACTATGGAGAGTGAGTTTCTTTACCATTCTGATTTCAACTATTGATTTTAAATATTGCACAGAAATGTAGGGATGATAAAAATGTAGATTCATACGTCAGCACAACCAGGGTCTCCCCGAATTGCCTCCTTAATGAAAACCCAGAATTATTTATGGTGGCTTCCATGAAAGGACAGGCTGGCCTCGTTTAATAGTTGGGCCTCTTGCCAGTTACTTCACAAGGCCAGCCCCAGGGAAGCTGCGTTAGCTCATTTTAGACATGGTGCTGCGGGCCTGGAGCTATGTGGGTTGATGTCCAAAGGTGCTGGCTCTTCCCTGAGTGTGAGAATGTAAGACACCCACTTCCTTGGCTCTTCTAGTCAATTCACTGCCACCAGACATGCTCACAGGTAATGTTTCTGGGCCAGAAATCAGAGGTTAGAGCATGGCAGAATGGAACCCCTCCCTTTATACTGCTGGAAAATGTTTGCTATCATCCAGAAAAACTCACGCCTTTTGGGTCTCATGAAACATCTTCCATTGGGTGAGCAGAAAGTGCTGGTTATATACCTGAAAAGGAGGTTGGTCATTTTTCTCCTACTTGGGGGGTCACTGTGAAGTCAACCCCCCTTCATCTTGTAGACCACAGTGACCCTGGAGTCGGCCTGCACACGGGCAAGGAGATAAGCATGTGGAAAAGCCGCACCTCTTCAGCATTGCCAGAGTCTCCAAAGCACAGCAGCAGGAAGCAGATTCTACAGTTCGTCCGAAAGGCGGCGTTCCCATCTGTAGTACTAGATTCTTTGCCGTATTAGCCCAGAGTAGAGAGGCTCCAGTAGAAGAGCATCGCCAGCTTGGTGGGCTACAGGCATGAGCAGGGCCAGAAACTGACACTGTGGGGAATTACTGATGCCAACCAGTTATACTGCATTAGCTTGGTCTGTGATTGATTAGCTTGGTCTGCAACTTGAAGCACAGCAGTGGGGACAGCTCTGCACCAGTGGATAAGGAGATCCACAGCGAACGGGTAGGGATGGCTGAGTAGGAGCCAAGAATGGAGATGGAGAGTGTTCTTAGCAACCAGAAGGAAGGGCCATGACCAAGAGGCTGGACAAGTCCAGTAGACTCCAGCGGAGAGCATTCTCCTTGCTCAGAGCTCTTAATGGAGCCACTTCTGTGAGTTGCGCTGCTTTGACTGTGATCATTAACATACTCTAAGCACGAGCAAACCATGATTCAATGTCAGGTGCAACATTTCCTGGGAGCGCTCCCTCTGTACTAAGCTCTGGGCAAGGTTTCCAAGAATTCCCACCAACCATAGCCACGGACCCTGCCCTGGGACCGGCTCATGGTCAAGTGAGGAATATGTTTATTTAGTAGCTACTTTTACTAGGCCACTGATCCAAGAACAAAGGACATAAACAGGATGCCTTCCCTCCTCCCAGGTTTGGTAGAACCATTTTAGATGAAGATTGGCAAGTTGGGTAAAGAGACCAGGGTGTACACAGTTGAGGGAGAAACAATTACTCTTGAAATCCATTCACATCATTTTGCAAATGGATCTGGTTAGAAGAAAAAGCCAAGGGCAACTAACTGCCAGCATTTTGTGTTTCTAAGGGAGAAAATAGCCCAATTGTCTAGCACCTTGATGCATTTCTGCTATAAAAAGCTGGTAGAAGATCTGGGAAGAGCTGAAAGTTGTCTTCGTAACAGAGTCATAAGAATGTAGAATTCCATGGTAAATTAGGAGGTGGGCTATGAGAAGAGGAAATGATATTGGAGAAAGAAGAATAATCAAGAGGCAAGAAGTCAGGATGTCTTTCAGGATAGCCTGGCTTGAGTAGGGCAGTGAAAAGATATTGAAAAGATACAGGATGTCTGCATTAGTCAGCTTCCTGTTACTATAAAGAAACACCTAAAGCAATTGATGAATAAAGACAAAAAGATTTTGGCTTGTGTCTTAGATACTTTTCTCGTTGCTGAGACAAAATGCCCAACACCCACAAGTTAAGAGAGGAAAGGTTTATTTAGCTCACAGTTTGTAGAGGTTTCAGTCTATAATCAGCTGGCTCCAAGGCAGAGTGGCATCGCAGAAGAGAAAGAACATCATGGCAAGCAGAAAGCAGCAATGCAACAAAGCAGCAAGCTAATGACAAAAGGATAATAGCAGCTTCATTCTGCCTCTTTTATAGTCTATTTAGGCTTCCCCATTTTGGGTGGTGCCAAACCAATCTGTGGGCTAATTTAATAATCACAGACCCTTCCTCCCAGCATTCCTAATCCTGGCATTGAACCACAAATCAATCCCAGCATCACATCCTTGACCCAAATGTCACACACCCTAGATCCAGCCACCTCCAAAAAGCCCCACCTGTGACTACATGAGGCTTTGGGGGGACATCTAGACACAAGCCATAACAGCTTGTTTTCTGGGGCTTCCAGTCCAAGATCAAGTGGCCTTATATATTTGGGGCACTAGCAAGGGCAGTACATCATGGTGGAGCAAAACTGCTTACATGATGAGCTGGGAAGTAAAGGGGTCCTGCAGTCCCCCTTGAGAGTGTATCCCACAAATGACCAAAGGACCAAAGGTGCATAGCACCACCCAGTAGTGCCACCCTGGGGGCCAGGACTTTAACACGTGCACTTTGGGAGATATGCATCCATAGTATAACAATGTCTACTGTTTTATTTTATTTGTATTTGTATATTTCTGTCTGTCTGTCACAGAAAGTAAAGAGACAGTTTATAAAACTGTAGAAAAGTATGGGCTGATGCTCTCTGGAAAAGAGTCCCTACGTGGGGTGGTGCGATAATGCAAACAGATGCTTTTCGTTCTTCTTTTCTCCTCCCTTTGGGCCCTAAATCTGAAGAGGGTGATGATGCATTTTTAAAAGACACAAAACCATTTGTGAGCCAAGTTTATCAAGATCTTTAGGAATAAAGTATCCAAATGATATTTGGGTCCTATTCCAAGTAAAAAATATAGACTTTCTATTTTAACTAGAATTTAGCCACTGAAAGAATTGAATCTGGGAGTAATTTATATGAACATTGATAATAATTATGCCACAATTATAAACTGAAACATTTTAGGGAGAAGTTTGTTTTTTAGTAACAGATAATTTCCTAATTTGACTCCTTTTAAATTGGGCCAGAGTTTGGAATATGGGATAGATTTGGGAAAACAATCTTTCACGGGGTTTAGTTTTTAAAGAAAATATTGTACACATACCAGCTCTTTCAATTATTTTCTTCTTGCAACAATCTTGTGTAAGTATGGATGTATATGTGTTTTAATTTTGACCATGAAAAATTTCACGTAATTTTGGGGCCTGAATGTACAACATCTGACAATATTTGGGGAGAAAACCCAAATTGCCTTGCTTTGTTTGCATAAGCGAAAGGAAAAGTCCAGGGTATCCGTCTGCAAATCAACATCAAAGGCGTTTCCTGAGATGCAAGTATTTGGAGAACAGTGTGAGACGCTCTGTCAGGGGGCGCTGCAGCTTTCTACGCTAACCATGGCCAAGGGCAGCGGGGGTTTCTGAGTCTGTATTGCTGAGGTAGCTGAAGCTCACAGCTCTCTGTAGCATGTGTGAGTGATGGGATCCACAGCACATTTTCTATGGAATTAAGCCATTGCAAAAACTTTCATAAAGTCAAAGGTTTGGGAAAATGAGGAGAAAAGTCATTGAACCAACACATCTTTTTTGACACCTAATATGAAACATGCCTCATATAAGTTACTCGGTGCATACAAAATTTCCTTTGCAGAATTACAGCCCTCACTAAACACCCTCTGTTTCTTTCCCATTATTTACTAGCTCAGGTCTTATTGTTTTTTTCTCAAAATGAGATTTCCACAATCACAGATTTTTACAGGCAAGGGTATGGTTATGATAACCCCGAATGCCAAACTTTTAAGACTATAATCACGCATCCTAAGCAAAGATTTGTCTTTGCAAGTGCTGCTCCCTGGGATGGTCTGTTATTTTGATGGGCACATGATTCCTACTGCCCCTAAACTATTATAATCTGGGGAATTCCTTGCTTGCTGGCTTTCTAGCTTCCTCCCTCTTTCTTTTCTTCTTTCTTCCACCTTCTTCATTCCTGACTTCCTTCCCTCTTTCCTATTTTTCTTCCCTTTTTCTTCCTTATGTCTCCTCTCCCTTTCTTCTCTACCTCTTTTTTACCTTTCTTTCACACTCTCTCCCCCCTTTTCCCCCTTCTTTCTATAGGATTACTTTAGCAACATTTTCTTATTAAGGTAAAATATAATGCAGAAAATTACACATACAGTTTATTTTTTACAAAGTGAAGAGTCATGTATAGCCAGCATTTAAATAAAACTAAAATAAAATCTCAGAATCTTCTGTGTGTCCTCTTCAAATTATCAAGCACTTCCCTCGTCCTCCCCAAACCCACCACTATTTTGACTTGTAGTATGTAGATGAGTATTGCTTTCTTTAAAACTCATATAAACGGATTCATATAATATGTTCTCTGCTGTGACTGGATTATTTTACTTAACATTATGTATTTATTCATGCTGTTGTTTATAGAAGTAATTCACACATTGTCATTGATGTGCTATTAGAGAAAGAGAGAACAGATTGAGAAAAACATTTCTTCATGTCATTTGACTTTATTTTTGGTTTTCCTCCCTCTTCCCCCTTCCCCTCCCCTCCCTTCCATTCACCTACCCCTCCCTATTTGCAACAAGTGTAACTACACTTTACCATTTTTTCCCCTTTCATCTTACTTTTCTTTTAACCTTCTTCTTTATCCCCCTTTTCCCTATCTAGTTCTCTCTTTTGAATACTATCTCTCTTTTTTCTTTTTTAAACAAAATATCTATTCTACCCCTTTGTCCTTATTTACACTTATGGTTTCTCATATC
>PVJO010017943.1:0-12301 GCA_004026905.1 Hystrix cristata | reverse complement strand
GGTGTCTGATTTATTTCACTTAATAGTATGTTTTCCAGGAACATCCATTTACATACAAATGACTCTAGTTTATCCTTTTTTATGGCAGTGTAGTACTCCATTGTGTAGAAAAACCACATCTTTTTTAGCCATTCATCAGTTGTTGGGCATTTAGGTTGTTTCCAAGACTTAGCTATCACAAATTGTGCTGCTATGACTTTTTTAAGAAAAGCCTCTGAATAAGAATATGCCACAATTTATTTATCCATTCACCTGTGGTTAGACACTTGTTCTCGGTTCCTGGTTTTTGAGGGGGGGAAAGAGGGGGTTGCTACCATTTTTATATGCCCTTTCAGTTTCTGTTGAATAAATACCTACTTAAGAGCAAAGTTGTTGGTATGTAGAGTATAAACATGTTAAGCTTTTGTAGATACTTCCAGAATTGTTCAAAATTGTTACAAACAATAATATCAATTACTCTATGATTTTCCCAACATTTAGTATTGTCAGATTATACGTTGTTTCATTTTAAAACAGAACTACTGAGGGATGCTCCGTGATCTTCGTGTGCTTCTCCTTTGCACTTCTTGCTAACTGAAAAGAATGGGCATCCTTTCACTTTCATACGGGTCATTTGAATACCTTTCTTTATGAAGTGCCCATTCAAGACATTTGCTTAATCTTAATTGCTTTGTCCGTCAGTTCTTAATGATTTGTTAGGTTCTTAGTGTATTTTGTATGTGAATTGTCAAAAACATATGTCACAAGCATCTTCTCACATTCTGTGACTTACCTTTTCTCTCTACATTCTTTTTTTCTCCAGTACTAGGGATTGAACCCGGAGCTTTCTCACTGGGCTACATCTCTAACCCTTTAAAAAAATGTTTTTGGCTGGAAGTTGTGGTGCACATCTCTAATCTCAACACCCTGGAGGCTGAGGCAGGAGAATCACTGTGAGTTCAAGCCTGGGCTACATAGTGAGCTTGGGCTACATGTGAATTTGAGACCAGTCTGAACCACATAGTGAGACCCTGTCTGAAAAAAATGAAAGGTTTTTTTTGTTTTTTGTTTGTTTGTTTGTTTTTGAGACAGTGTCTTGTTAAATTGTTAAGTTGTCAAGGCTGGGCTCAAATTTGTAGTCAAGCCTCAGCCTCTCAGAATGCTGCGATTTCAGGTATCCACTACCATTTGGTGCTGGGAATCAAATTCAGGGCCTTGTGCTTGCTAGGCAAGCTCTCTAACTGTTAAACTAAATCTCCAACCCTTCACTCTGCATTCTTAATAAAGTCAATTATATCGATTTTTGCCTTTATGATTACTTTTTTCTGTTCATGAAAGCCTAGAGTTCACGTTCATAAAGATACTCTCTACGGCTCATAAAGATATTCTCCTTCGTTAACTTCTAAACATTTTATTTTTTACATCCCATGTTTAATTCTACAATTCAATTGGAATTGAACTTCAGATATAACAAGACATGGGTCTAGGTTCATTTGCTCACATAGAGAGATCGACTTATTAAAAAGACTGTCTTTATCCACTGTGGACTAGGAGGCTTTATCATATATGAAGTTTCCGTAACTTTATAGATCTGTTTTGGTATTTCATTATCTGATTTATTGGTCTGTCTATCATTATGCCAGTACACCATCATCTCCATCACTGTAGCTTTAAAATAATTCTTGATAACTCATAATATAAATCCTCCAAGCAGTACTACTCCTCAGATATTACCTTGATTTTGTTGGCCATTTGAATTTCCATAAAATTTTTAAATAATTTTCTGAAATTTCAATTGAGATTAAATTGCATCTGTAGATAAGTTTGAACTAATTGTACTATCTTGATTATTCATTCATGGACATTATATAGGGTTCTATACATAGGGCTTTCTCATTTGCTACATGTTTTTTAGTACTAGGATCTATAGTAAATGTTTTAAATAGATTTTTATTAAAATTTATGCAAAAATTACACAATTTAGTAAATTTTTGTACAGAGCTTTCATTCAAGATTTCCTAGGTATTTGATATCTTTTGATGCTTATGTAAATATAACCATTTTGTATCATTTCCTATTATTTTCCTATTTGACTTTATTTCATCCTCAGATTTAAAGAGATGTTTTTATTTGATTTAAAATTCTGGGGTGATGGGATACAAAATTCTTTCCTGCATTTTAAAGATGGCATTCCATCACCTCTGTCTGCCCATGTTATTGATAAAATGTCAGCTGTGGTTCTTACTGTGCATCCCCATGTGTGACATAGAGTGTCTCCCCTCTAGCTACTTTACGATTTTTTCACTTAACCTTCGGTGTTCATCAGTTTCATGGTGACTAACCGAGGTTTGGTTTTCCTTGTATTTGTCCTGCTTTTAGGTCACTAAGTATCTTATGCTGAAGAGTACTATTTTATTACTTAGGAAAGTTTTGGCGCTAACATCTCCAAATACTGTTTTCTGTTCCCTTTTCTCTCTTCTCTGCTTTGGAGACTTACATTCCCTAGATGTTAGTTCTTTTGCTTTTGTCACACAGATCACTACAACTCTGTACATTTCTTCTTAAAGTGTTTTATTTTTGTTTCTATAATTTTTATTTATTGATTATCCATGTCACTGAACTTTTCTTTTTTTATGTTCAATATACTGTTAGACCTACTCAGTGAAATTTTCAATTCAGAATCTTAATTCTCATTTCTTGAACTTCAGCTCTTATAGTTTCCACCTCTTCGTTGATATCTCCATCTCTTAGTTCATCACATTCATCTTTTTCCTTTAACTCCTGGCACATGTTTAGAATAACTCTTTTAAAGTCATCAACTGTTAACTCCAATGTTTAGCTCATTGTGCAGTCTATTTATGTTAACTGATTTTTCTCTTGTTTATAGCTCCCGTTTTCTTGCTTATTCATGAATTAGTAAATTTTAATTCAATATAGAACATAGAAGATTGTATATGGCGGAAGGCTGGATTTGTTTAAAGGATATTGAGTTTTTCCTACTGATCAGAAAATTACTAGTGTATCCACTTGATCATATAAGGTTTGGTTATGATTTCTTTAGGTGGCTCTATGATTTTGGTCCTTAGTCCTAGGGTATATTCATTTATTTTGGTATATAATCCTTATTTGAAGTGTGAACTTTCTGGAGTCTCAACTAAATGCTTGAGTTTATTAAGGTATTTTCTTTCAGCCTAGATTAGAGCTCAGTGTCTCCAGTACTGCACAGCCCCACACTATGCTTTGCATAGTTCATAGCATAGTGGTGATAGGATTAGTTAAGGACCTTTGGATTTATCACATAAGTTAGGACTAGTGGAAATTCTGCTCCAGGGCTCAACTCAAGTATCATAGGTACTATGCCATTTCTTCTTAAGGAACTTGTCAGAGAAGAATAGAAAGCAGGCAGAGGTAGAATTTAGCATCTGAGGAGAAAAATCCAGAAGGAAGTCCATTTGATTCTTGCTTCCTCTATCTCTAATTCTGAGTATTCCATTCCTCTGATTCCTTTCCTTACTTGAGAAAAAAGCACAGACACATGCTGTTAGGAGCAGAATTATAAAGCTGGTTCTTTAAAGTAAAATCTCTTAAATGTGATATATTCCAGACAAATCTTACTAGGAGGATGTTTCTGTTCTTATGCCACTTATCCTCTTTCCTGGCCGAGTCACATTCTGTCTGGGATTTTTGGTAGAAGCAGGAAGTGAGGGAGGTGGGAGAAACACTGTGCCCCAGGGGTGGAAGTGGTCAGGCTTAACTGTGTCAACTTGATTGGCTTGGGAGCCACTTAGGATATTAGTAAAGCACACTTGTGAGTGTGTCTCCACGGGATGGGAGCATCACTCTGGTACTATACATGGTACCTGTCTTCTTCCCTAGTATAGTTCTCCTGTTCTCTTTCTTGGGCACCATGAACTGAGTGCCTCTTCTGCTGTGCCTTCTGCCATGAAGTTCCTATTTTGGAGCCAGCAGACCATGGAATGAATCCTCTGAAACCATGCACCAAATTAAACCTCTTCTTTTTTGAAGTTGTGGGAGTCAGGTATTGTGTCTCAAACATGGGAAAGCTGACCGATAAAGGGGCTGTTTCTAGTTCCCCAAAAATGCATAAGAAATCTCCCCAAAACCTAGTAGATTAAAATAATAACTATTATATTATCTTTCATGTTTCATAGGTTGACTAACTGAACTCAGTCGGGCTGTTCTGGTCTTATTTGGGGCCATTCAGATAGACAGTGACACAACTGCAAACACATTGTGGCTGAAGATCAAGTCACCTCTCTCTAGGGTCAGCTGTGACTCGGAGGCACCTGGCACTTCTCCCACTCCTGTTCTCTCAGGGCCTCTCCCCTTCATGTAGCTTTTCTAGCAAGGTAGCTGTCACCTGATGCCCAGGTGACACTGTGTGGGACGGAACTACACAAGGTTATGAAAACCTGGAAACATGACTTACTAGCGAAAGCCTTCAGAGACGATCCCCCAAGGGACAGCTCAGAATCCCTGGAGAAAAGTACATGTTACTTGATACAAGTGATTTAAAATAGTTATAAAATATATGGGAAAAGGGTAAAGCAATTGTTTAAATGTAGAATTTAAAGTTAAAATTTAAAAATGAAGCTTGGCCAAACATCTTGTGTGGCAGAGATACACAGATCGTGGGCTATGATCCTCAACTGAGGAGTATGATCACCTAATTAATACATTGGAATCTTAGGCAAGGGTGGCCTGAGATTTGGTGTTTTGTTGGGGTCAGTGGGTAGCACATCAGAAAAGCAACAACATGTTTAACTCCTAGCAATGAAGATTTTAAAACAAAATGCTGGTGTGCTGACCTTCTTGGCTTGAACAAGTTTTGTATCCTATTGACTTTCTGCTAAGGCAAAGTCTCTCACTATGGATTTTTATGGATTTTTATGAGATTAGAAAAGTGGAGAATGCCCAGAACTAATGCATATTTTCTTTCTGAAGTTTTTTTTTTCCCTCCAGCACTTCCCCCAATTCCAACATGTTCAAAGTTGAAATTTCTGCATTACTCTACAAAAGAATACATATCTTTCTTTATTTAAATTTCATCCTGCTTTCTCTTTATGACCATCCAACCTATTCCCTAGGTACTGAATTAAAACAATGAAATTCCCATTAGTTTTCACATTCATTAGTGATAACATCTAAAATTCAGATTTTCCTTTAACAGGAAAATTTTCAAAACTGCTCCTTAGAGAAAGTTTACCAAGGCCACTGAGCCCCTCACTTAAAAGTCAGCCCCTTGGGAAGGTATGGAAAGGCATTCTTCCAACAATGATATTTTCACTATCCCACATGGACTTTCACTTTTCATAAATAAAATAGCTTAATTTGAGGTCATTTATGTCATGTTATTTAAAGCCAATCTCAGTGCTAAACAGCATACGGAGACAGAAGTGTGTTGCTCAAATATTTAAAGGAGACTCATTGCTTGTTTTTGTTTGGATTTGTTTATTTTTCGTGTTTTTTTTTGTTTTGTTTTTTGCCCCCCTCACCTTTTTAGACAAGGTCTTGTCCATAGCCCAGGCTAGCCTCAAACTTGACCTCCTCCTGCTTTAGCCTCCTCAATGCTGGAATTACATGTGCCTCTATGATTGTCTTGGCTTTGTCTTTCTTGAACGATAAATAGTAGATCAGTTGATTCAGGTTCTAATTAAAGCTGGGGCATAAATATTAATTATAGCCAAATATGTAAAATCTAACTCATTGCTCAGCACTCACAAAATAATCTACATTTGATAAATGAATGAATGAATGACTCCATCAAAGAATTTATCATATGCCTCTAGCCTTCTTCTTTACCCCTTAACTGAAATTCTGGGTGCTATATGTAATCTAGTCTTTCTGTACCTGGATTTGGTAAGCATGAAATTGCAAAACACAGTTGTGACCCACCTTAACAGCTGAGCTCTGAAAAGCCTGTTTCCTTTTGCCCCTCACTTTCAAACTGATATACTCTGGATACTGTTGAATGTGAACTAATTATGCTATTGAAGGCTCCATTCTGTAGTCATAATTTGACTCTTACCATGTTTTTCCATACTCAAAGAGATATAAAAGTGAAGAATGTTCAATAATTGATAGAAGACGTGCACTCCTAGATTACAGAAGAACAGACATTTCAGATCCAAATAAATGGAAGACCAAAAATTAAGAGACATGGAAAACATGAGACAGAAAAAAAATCATAAGATCATTAAGAAAGAAAAGACAAATTTCATGAAAAAATAAACTTTTCATCAGCAACTTTAGAAGCTGAAGGACAATGGAAAGCTGTTTTTCAAGAATTAAACCATCAGTTAAGAGGAAAGTAAAAATAAAGATATTTTTAGACGCATATGGAGAGCATTTGCACACATGCATTATTCACTATAAGAATGAATAAAGGCTGTACATTAGTAAGAAGGAATAGAATCTAAGAAGAAAGAGTGGATTGTGGGAAGCGATGTAAACAAACAAATTGGCAAGTACAGACAATATTAAAAGTAAGTGTTGGGCTGGGGATTTAGCTCAGTGATTAGAGTGCTTGCGTTGCAAGCACAAGGCCCTGAGTTCAATCCCTGGCACCACCAAAAAACAAACAAACAAACAAACAAAAAATGTTGACTTTTATAAAATAAAGATAAAATTGAAATGGTGTTTTAAAAAAGGATGAATAACAGTGCTAGAAAATAATAATGAGAAATACGGGACTAAAGTTAAAACAATAGGACTTTCCAACTTGGTCAATTAAAGGTGTTTTGGAGGAGTTTGGAGGTGACACTGCATAGTGTAGGTGTTCTGAAATTCCAACTATTCACAATGAATACAATCATTATATGTCTCAACTATGAACTAAAAATAACAGCAATAAGGAAAATGAGGGAAAGAAATCCAGAGATGGGAGGGAGGAGGGTGAGAAAGGGATGGGGAATAAAAATATCAAAATATGTTAACTGCATGTACCGACACTATAAAATGAATGTCGACATCATATACGCAAACATATGCTAATAAAAAACATGCCTCCAACACACGGAGATAGGCCAGCCTCCTATCTATGTTTCACCTACTGTCATTCATCTTCCTCTCCCCCTACTGGGTTCCCCTCTTTCTTTTCCCCTTCTTTCCTTGCTTCTTCCCTCCACATCTCAGACTAACCACTATAGCAGTATAGTATAATCTGTGAGGGCCACTGAGAAAAGGTTGGAGTTGTCAAAACAAGTTTGAATGTTCGTGATTAGTGTGTGGTTAAATCTGTGGAGGTTGTTATAAGTGTAGAAATACCCACCACATGACATAGTGACTGAGTCCAACCCAGTTAAACTGAATAGGCTGAAGTGGTAGACAACATTTCTCGATAAATAAAGCCAAGACCACATCACTAGAAAATAGAGCCAAACTAAAGAGGTCTTCATACAAACAACAAAGTCTCTTGATTCTATTTGACCTCAACACTTATCACAAAAAAAAGAAAAGAAAAAACAAAGGAACAAAATGCCTCCAAAGTCTCCCAGCTCTCTCTAAGCAAACCAAAGGCACCGATGGAAAGGAAGTAAAACACCAACTAGCCAAGCTGTAGAAAAGGATCAAAGAGAAAGCAAAGAAACTCAGTGTGATGTCAACTTCAGTAAGAGAAGCTCAGCTAAATTAACTCAACAATTCCACACCCTGAGTGCAGAAGAACAACCCCAGGGCAGCTTGACACTAGAATGGTATAAAGGGGAAACGAAGAAGGACAGATCTGCTTTGGTCACCTTCAGAGGAGCTCCAGTCTTCACCTTCACTTCATTTCATGGGTTCCAGCACAGATTCTTCTTCAGCCTTCTGGTGCAGACCCATCGGTCTCCTGATACGGACTCACACAGGACATTGCAGGTGGCCCCAGACCTTCAACCGGATCCTTCAGATCTCCCACGCACAGATAGACCCTCTGCACTCTTCCACATCTGACTCATAAGCCAAGCTGTAAATTCTTATCTAGTCATATACCTTGTACTATATCTATTTCTCTAGTAAATACTGACTGATACACTCAGTGAGTCCAAAGATGACATAATCAAACAGATAGTGAAATTTACAAATTGACTGATGTGGTTAAAGAAGAGACAAATAAAAAATTAGAAGAAATGACCAAAACTATTTGAGACATGAATGACAAATTTACCAAAGAAAAAGATTCCATGAAAAGGTGCCAATAAGAAATCCTGCAAATAAGGAATTCTATTGAATATATGAAAAGCAGAAGTGACCAACATGAGGAGAGTGTCTGACCTCGAGCACAGATCAGAAGCACAAGATGATATACTCAGAGATTCCTTAAAAATAAGAGAGCAAGGGAAATTGGCCCAAGCTACTATATGATGCAACGAAGACTAACCTAAGGCTAATTGGAGTTAGAGAAAAATTAGAGGTCGTCAGCACATATGGAATGGAAAGTATATTTACAGAAATCACAGCAGAAAAATTTTCAAAGTATAGGGAAATGCAGTGGCACCTCAGTTCATGAGTGATTTTGTTTTGAGCAACTGGTTTACAAACAGAAGTGTTTGGTAAAATTTTGTTTTTGTTTGTGAACTCTGCACTGGGAGACGAACATGACCAAGGGCATCTTTCTGGTATGAACATGAATGTGGCCATCTTTTCCAGAGTCATGGAATGAATTAAGATCGTGAACTGAAGTGCCACTGTAATTCAATATACAGGTTTGTGAGGCTTATAAAACTCCAAGTAATTAAAATGAGAAGAGGCTCCCCACAGCATAGCATAGTCAAGATCCCAGAAATCTCAGAAATCTAACACAAGGAGAGAATGTTAAAAGCTGTCAAAGAAAAGAAAAAAAAATCACTTGCAAAGGTAAGTCCATTAGGATTACAGCAGACTTTTCAACACAAACTTTATTTTTTTTTTTTTATTTTTTACCAAGAACATGCATTGGTTTATTGTATACATAATGATCACATTTAAAGGCCAGGAGAATTTGGAGTGAAGTGTTGCAAGCCCTAAAAGAAAACAACTTTCAACACAGAATGATTATCTTCTAAAACTATCTTTCAAAATTAATGGAGAAATAAGGACATTCCATGACAAAGGACACATTAAGAAATTCTTGACCACCAAGCAAGTGCTCCAAAAGTTCTCGAGGACATCCTAGGCAGAGAAATGAACCCAACGAAGCCAGAAATCTGATTGAATCAATGTATCAAGCAAAGTGAGCAGTTAAAAAATGAGGGAAATGAAAGATTAAACAACAGAAAAATAATGCTCTGACAGTAGTAAGTCAATAGATTTTGGTAATAACTCTCAATCTAAATGGACTCAACTCCCCAATTAAAAGACAAAGAGTAGCAGACTAGATCAAAAAACAAGACCCAATGGTTTTGAGAGACTCATCTAATCAAAAAAGAAATTCATAGACTAAAATTCGAAGGATAGAAAACAATAGTCCATGCACCAGGACTCTAAAGCAAATAGGGGTAGCAATTTTATTCTCAAAGTGGACTACAAGATAAAACTGATAAGAAGAGGCAAAAAAGGTCACTACATATTAGTTGAGGGAACAACTAAGCAGGAAGAGATAAAAGTTATAAATGTATGTGCACCAAGTATTGGTAAATCCAATTTCATAATATGGATACTACTAGACATAAAAGATCAAATAAACTCCAACAAAATCATAGTGGGGGACACCAACACCCCATTGTCACAAATAAATGATCTACTAGTCAAAACCCCAACAAAGACATATATACCAGAGCTAAACCACACTTTCAAATGGATTTAAACGATATCTACATAGTGTTCCACTCTACCACAACAGAATACACATACCTCTAAGCAGCACATGGAACTTTCTATGAAATAGACCATGTGGTAGCCCACAAATCTTGCTTAAATAAATAGAAAAGAATGAAAATTATCCCATGTATATTATTAGATCATAGTGACTAGAACTGGAAGTCAATCACAAAAAAATAATAATTTCAGGACAACATACAAATCTATGGGATACAAAGAAAGCAGCCCTGAGAGTGAAGTTTATTGCTGTGAATGCTCACATTGGAAAGACAGAGCAAGCTCAAATAAATAGCTTAATGATGCACATAAAGGTCTTATAAAAATGAGAACAGCTCAAGCCCAAACCTAGTGCAAGGAAGGGAATTATAAAGATCAGAGCAAAAATTAATACAACTAAAAATAAAAAATTACAAAGAATCAATAAATTAAAGAGCTGGTTCTTTGAAAGAATAAACCCAAAAAGACAAATCCTTAGCCAATATTACCAAAAGGAAAGGAAAGACCTGTATCAATGCAATTAGAATGAAAAAGGCGAAATCACACAGACACCACCAAAATCCAGAAGATCTTAATAACTGCTATGAAAAATCATACTCCAAAAAATTGCACAATCTAGAAGAAATGGAAAGATGCCTAGACACACATACAAAAACTGAACCACATAGACATAAGAGCCCTGGATGATTCAATAACAGGCAATAAAATTGAGACAGTAATAAAAAAAAGTCCACCAACTAAGAAAATCCCAAGACCCAATGGATTCACTACTGAATTCTACTAGAACTTCAAAGGAGATGTAATGTCAACACTCTTCAAAATGCTTAATGAAATTGAAAGGGAAGGAGTACTTCCAAACTCATTCCTGGAAGCTAGCATTACCCTGATTCAAAAACCAGACAAGGATCCAACTAAAAAAGAAAACTACAGGTCAATCTCTTTAATAAATAGAGATGCAAAAGTCCTTATCAAGATACTGGCAAATAGAATGCAACAAATCATCAAAAAGATTACACATCGTGACCAAGAAGGCTTCATTCCGGGGGTGCAGGGATGGTTCAACACACGTAAATCAATAAATGTAATACATTACATAAACAGAAGCAAGGAAAATTTCATATGATTATCTCAATAGATGCAGCAAAAGCCTTTGATAAAATCAAATATCCATGTAAGATAAAATCCCTGAAGAAAATAGGTATAGAAGGCCCTTATCTCAATCTGATAAAAGGCATTGTGACAATCCTACTGCCAACATTATATTAAATGGAGAAAAGCTGAAAGCTTTCCCTCTAAAATCAGAACTAAGACAAGGATGTCCACTATCACCACTTCTGTTCAATATAGTACTCAAAACATTAGCTAGAACATACAGGCACGAAAAAGAAATAAAAAAGACATGTGTAGAAAAGAAAGAAGTCAAATTATCATTATTTGCGGGTGAAACAGTCTTTACATAGAAGACTTCAAAATTTCCACCTTTTGGGGAGAATTAGAATTCATAACCAGCAATGTAGCAGGATACAAAATCAACACATAAAAATTGGTAACACTGCTATACACCAACAATGAACTCACCATGAAAGATATTATGAAAACAATACCATTCACAATGGCTTCAGGAAAAATTAAACATGTAGGAATTACCCTAACCAAAGAGGGTAAAGACTTTTAAAATGAGAACCGCTATATTCTGAAAAAGGAGACAGAAGAGGATCTCAGAAAATGGAAAGACGTTCCCTCTTCCACAGGGAAAATCAATATTGTTAAAATGGCCATACTTCCAAAAGTGACATATAGATTTAATGCAATCTCAATCAAAATACCAAAAGCATTCCTCACAGTACTATAAGAAACTATCTTAACAGATGTACCGAACCAGAAGAGACCCAGAGGAGCAAAAGTAGTCCTAGGTGAGGAGAGTAAAGCAGGGGACATCACAATAGTGGATTTGAAGTTATACCACAAAACTACAGTGATAGAAACACCATGATACTGGCACAAAACAGACACCTGGATCACAGAACAGGGATGCAGAAGCAACCCCAGACAATTCAATTATTTGATCTTTGACAAAGGACAAAAACATATGCTGGAAGAAAGATAGCCTCTCTAACAAATGGTGATGAAAAAGCTAACTTTCTACATGCAGGAGATTGATTCTGGACATCAGTCTCTTGCCATGCACTAAACATCAAAATGGATAAAAGACCTAAATGTTAGAACAGAAAAAATCTGCTGCAAGATAAAGTAGGTAAAACTGCTGGAGACGTAGGCATAAGAAAGGACTTTCTGAACAGAACTCCAGTTGCATGAGAAAGAGCCTCAAGAATCAACAAATATAATCATATCAAATTAAAAAATCTTCTGGACAGCTAAGGAAACAATCAACGGAGTAAAGAGACAGCCTACAGAATGAGAAAGAATTTTGCTACCTATTCCTCTGTTAAAAGAATAATACAGAGCATAGGCTACACAGAGAGTTCAAGGCCAGCCTGAACTATGTAGTGAGACCCTGTCTCAAAGA
>PVJO010017942.1:0-37946 GCA_004026905.1 Hystrix cristata | reverse complement strand
AAAGATGTTATGACATCTTTGTTATATAATTCCTAGACAGTTTATACTTTTTGTTAAGTATAATTAGCACCTAATTTCTAACTAGTCACAGCTGATATAATAAAAACCTTGATTATTCTAAATTGAGTTTGTATCTTACACAGTTGTTGAAGTCTCCTATAAATTTTCACTCTGTTATAGTTATTTGGGTATATAAATAAACAGAGTTTCCATATCCAAAATTTTTGTACGATAATTTCAATGTTTCTACCACTTACTTTTAAAATTATCTGTTTGTGAGGCTATCTTGAGATGTATTTAATAGCAGTGCAATGGCCAGAATCTTTGAACTTTGTCTTGTGGCCAGATGTAAAGAACTGTGTTTGCTAGTTTCTGAGATATGATCGTCATTAAGTTAAAAAAACAAAAAACAAAAACCAAAAATACTCTTCTATTTCTTATGTGCAGAGAGCTGTGATGACAAACAAGTTGAAATTCACCATTTTAAAATTTATTGAAGCAAAAATATGTATTCTTTTTTATTTTGTTATGCTGGGGATCAAACTCAGGGCCTTGTGCTTGCCAGGCGAGCACTCTAACCACTGAGCTAAGTCCCCAGCCCTATTCTTTTGTTTGACTAATTTGATAAATTGTATTGAGAGTGAAATGGACATTAAAAATCCTCGGATGATTTGAATACACCCAACACAAGTGTGGTGAACTCTTCTTCACATGTTTTTGGCTCTTCTTTTACTGCAGGACGGTTAGTATCTCCATCACACGTCCCAAACGTATTTTCCCCAGGAGATTTTTAAAAGACATTTTCTCCTCTTAGCTGTTCAGTTCTTTGTGATCACTATGCACAGCTCACAGTGAAGGGCTGTGGAGCTGCATCCTACCCCTTGGGGGAAAATAGCTTCACATAATAATTGGAAAATTCTGAATTAGATATTTGCTCCCATCCCATGTATTTATCAATCATACACTTATCCAAGAATAAGCTCATAAATACTATTTTATAAATAATATTCCAGGCCTTCGTGTGCTTATTTCCTTTCTCAAAGTATCTGGGCCTTGGCTACGAACAAGTCTCCCAGTTGTCTCTTTCCCTACTTCTGAATCCCATTTTTTTTTTCTTTTTTAGTATTTCTTTAGTTTCTTGTATTACGAGACACTCTACCTGCTGTGTATGTTTCCTGCCCCAATTTGAGAAACAGCAATATTTCTAAAGAGCCCTGGTTCCTTTTACCGAAGAATCACATTGGAAACCAGCACTCAGGAGCCAGGACTCTTCACTGCTGCTGTATCATTGTTTCTTGACTCTTTCAACAAAAAAGATAAAATACATGTATGTGTGCATTTCCAACTCATGTCTCTATGTGTAGTATATTTATGTGTGTCCATATTACAGAAACATGAGCTAACACTGATGTCTTCCAATCTAATCCTTCCTGATGTGGTCCATTCTGTCTGCCTCCCCTTGTTGTTTGTTATCACGGACGGATGCTGAGAAACTTGGCTCGCGTCACCATTTCACAAGTTAGTATGCTCATTACTGGCATGTACATATGTCACATGACAGTGGCACACATGTCACATGACAGTGGCACACAAGTGATGGTTAACATCCCCGTGGAGCATGAGTTCACCGACCGACATACACTGGTTGTGTGCAGTTCCTTTTGTGCATAGGCTTTTGATATCTTTCACTAAATTTTTGTAGTTTCCCACATATTTTGTTAGATTTATACCTACATCTTTCTTTGCTCATCCTGACATTTTATTATCTAACTAAAATTTCTAATTTTATTTGCAGGTATATAGGAAGCATAATAATTTTTGTATTCTTACCTTGTAACATTTGACTTTACTTTACTGGATTCTAGTCAATTTTGGTTGATTATTTGGGATTTTATACCTAGATAAAGCAAGCCACTCTATTTTCTAAAGTGTGGATTTTTACTTCCTTATCTCACTGTATTACCTAGAAATTCCACTAGGCTGCGAGCTGGAAGCTAGAGAGAATGTCTTTTTCTTCCTGATCAAGTGAGGGAAACATCCAATTTCTCACCATAAAATATTTTGTTTGCTGTAGGTTTTTAGTAGATCCTCTTCATCAAGTTGAAAAACAATCCACTCTGCTTCTATTTGTTGAGAGTATATATTTTTTTTTATTATGCATGGGTTTGGATGTTGTCAGAATTTTTGACCACATACACTGAGATGATCACGGGATTTTTCCTTTACAGTCTGCTGTGAGGTGGACAGCACTAACTGATTTTCAGATGTTGAACCTGTCTTGCAGAATGATCTAAGACTCATGGTGTACTTTGTACACACTGTTGAGCTCAGTTTGTAGTATTTTATTGATGATTTTTATATTTATATTCATTGAAAATATTGGCCTGGAGGATTCCATCATGGTGGACTAGTGCCTAGCATCTTCTCTTCCACTGTTGCCTTCTTCCAACCTGGATTGTATGCACCAGCTAAGGTCACATTTTAGAAGCTACGTGATTCTTCAGCAAAATCCCTCCAAGAGCATCCTGTTGCTCTGAAGATCTAGACTCAGTATCTTGTCCTATCTCCTCTTCCTGCACCCAGACCATATGACTTGTTCCCTTACTAACACTCATTCTGCTGACTTAAAGGTGTATTTTTCCTTTTCCATTCTCTTTCTGGAGGTGATTTTTAGACTTGTATCATCAGAGACCCAGTTTGTTCACTGAAAACTTATCTGGTCAGCACAAGTTCTCAATGTTGCAGGAGAAACTTCATTCACTTAAAATCTGGGAGGCAACCACGTTGACCAAAAGTGATATGTGATTGGAGCACAAAGAAGAAATAGATATAAGCAAGTTCTGGATCCCAGATATTTTTACTATGACAAAAGAGTAGAAAGTGGCAAAGGATATATAGTGGTGCGGTGCCAGCAGAGAAATGGAATAATCATAAGCAAACAAAGAGAAAATAGATGGGAGGTAAAAAAGGCTAAACATTTAATTCTGAAATTTTTCCTAATGCAAAAAGAAATTGTCTTTTCTGTTTGACTAAAAAAAGGAGAAATATTTTTAAAAATAGTTATATAAATACTTTCTTACATTTAATCAATGAAGAATTTCTTTTATAGGAAAGAAAAACATCCAGCAGAATTCTGAGATAATCTGAACTCAAATTTGTTGTTTGGGGAGGTCATCTGCCACTGGCCGTAAACATGGAAACTTGTCACTGGGTGGTAAGATGACCACAAATATGACTGAGAATTTCTTTAAGGAAGTCCTCGGATGAAAACAAATATTTTACAAGACTGTCAGAGAATTCATCGGTGGACCTCAGCCAGAGAATGATGTCTTGTTCAGAAGGGTTCCCTTTCTGCAACACAGGCATGTTTACATCAGGGTTTTCAAACTCTTTCCCCGGCAGGCTGAGTTGCTTCAGGGATTCAGCAAACAAGAAAATACGTTTTATCAAATAATGAAAAATTTAACTGCCTGAGGAAAGTATTCATCACTTTTATGTATTTTCTACAGAAGAGCTAAAAAAATGAAACTGGATGCTAGAAATGTTGAGAAATTTTCAGTCTTAGAGCATCCCCTGGGGCCACCTGGGAAAGGACAGGGCCACACCAGGTGGGACAAGTGGTCTTTTTTTTTTTTTCTTTTTTTCTTTGGTAGGGACAAGTGGTCTTTGACCTGATGTGTAGTCCAGTAGTCCCTCAAAGTCACACAGGCTACTCACTTCAGGAACTTTACTATTTATCATTATAATTTTCATTTCGCTGGACCTCATACAGGCTAAGCATGTGCTGCGTGCTGAGCCGCCCCCCCAGCCCTGCCTCGGGAATTGTGGTGTTTGTTTGGTGAAAATCCAGGAGAAGACCACAGCATGTCAAGTGTTTCTCTTTTAGTTTGATTATTTAGTTTTTGGTTTTTGGTTTTCATCCATGTAACAGTTACACGAAGCTTGCTTTGTTTTATTTTATGGGACACTGTCTACGTAAGTGAGATAATTAGTTGCTTTCAATGATATGATTTGGGAAGCACTGCTCAAAAAACAGAGGTATAAAATTTTGCATTCATTGAATGCGCGATATCTCTTTGGACACTATGTGCTTAGTACTCATTCCAGTCTTACCACGGCCTCAGGGAAGCTTGGTATTATTACTCCTCCAGGTCTGTAGATGAGACCTGAAGGAGTTTTGTCCCTTGAGGAAAGCTACACAGTAGGTAAGGTACCCGGGGCTTGAACTCAGCTTTTTTTTTAACCTTCTATTATTCTAAATTCAGTATGTCCCTTAATTCAAATTCTTCAGCATCCAGCTTTGGTCTCTCAGTTTCCTGACACACTGGTCCCTACTTTGGCTTTAATTTTTTTAATTTCCTAGGTAAATATTAACATTTATCCTGGAGTAGTTCTACAGTTTTGTCCATATTAGGTCAATGCCCTAGAAAAACTTACCAGAGTTTCACTTTTTGAATTCTCTCAATACATATACATGCCTCAGTTTCCCTAGGTATTGTTCCTTGTGTTTCTGACTTCAGAAGTCATCTACAAATATGGTGTGTGGTAGCACATGCTTATAATCCCAGGACTCTAGGAGGCTGAGGCAGGAGGCTCACAAGTTCAAGCCCAACCTAGACAATTTAATGAGATCCTGTCTCAAAAAAATACAAAAATAAAGTAAAATAAAGGGCTAGACATGTAACTCAGAGGAAGGGCCTTGGGGTCAAACCCCAGTACTCCAAGACTGTATCTGTCTAACATCCAATTTCTTGTCTTTTTTTTTTTTTTACTTTCATCTTTTGGGTCTAACATTTTACTATTTTTGAAACGAATGCTTCTTCTTTGATTCCATCTTCCTGTGGTAGAGCCGGTGGAAGACAAATATGGTGGGCAGTGAGAAACACAGGTTGATTAGTAAAACCCTGACCAGATTCGGAGCAAGGGAAGCTATTTGGAGGGACAAAAAGCCAAACTCGTGATATTTATAAAGAAAAAATAATGTACGTGTTGTGACTATTTTTAACTTTTCATTTTAGAATAATTATAGACAAATAGGAAATTTCAGGTAGTTCTTGGAGCTGTGCTGGAGCCTTCTCAAGATTATCCCTCAGATCATGGTAGTGTGAGATTGGATACCAGGAGAGGCGCCCTGCTAAGTGTGTGCATAGAGCTCCATCTCACATTACCACACGTGCAGATTTAGGGAAGTGCCGCGGCGCTTTCCCATCTCACTTGGTGTGACACTGAGCCCTTCTACAGCTGAGCACACTGTGGGTTCCAGCTAGCATTTCTGAAGTTTTCTGCTGAAGATCTGAGCTGACCTTGACACCGATCATTTGACACCTTGCGGTAAGTCTGGTGCAAGAAACTGCTACTTTTAGTTCTCTAGTTCTCTAAAATTCATTCTGACACCTTTTGATGTGAGTTGACTCTGAGACATAATCTCCAAAGGTCTATGTGTTACAGTCTTGGTGCCCCAGAGGAAGTAGTGGGAGGTGAGGTGGTCCTGTAGGAACTGGGGCCTCCTGGAAGGTCATTAAGTCATTCAGCACATGCCTTTGACAGAGATTGTGAGACCTCAATCTCTCTGTCTTTCTGATTCCTGGATCATGAGGAGAACGGTTTACATCCTCACATTCTCCCTGCCACAACAATTGGCATCTTGACTGGAGCCCCAAAGCAATGAGGCCACTTAGTCTTGGACATGAACTTTCAGATCCACGAGCTAACTAATTTTTTTTCTCTGTATAAGTTGACTGCCTCAGGCATTTGGGGGTTTTTGTTGTTTTGTTTTGTTTTGGGGGTGTGCTGAAGATTGAACTCAGGGCCTTCGGGCATTTTGTTACAGTGGTGCCAAGCTGATGTATAACACCTTTTTTTGTACAGAATACACAATTATCGGTACAATTTGTATTTTGTCTCAGAGAAATTATAATGTGCCATGGTGCCTTGCTTTATGGACATAATTTGTTTGACAATTTTGGGGAAGATGGCTGTGTTTGTGTTCGTGTGGGGAAGGTGGCCATGTTCGTGTTAGTCACCTGATGTGGAGCTTACAAACAGAAGCAAAATTTTGCTGGACATGTTCATGAAGCTATGTATTACTGTATTCTAACTTGTAAATGTTGCTATAATTTCAAAATCCCTGCTCTTCTGCATTCATTTGTGGCTCCGGTGCTATTGCCTCTATTATATCGAAACTGGCAACATTCTTTCCAAAATAGTTATTAGCTAATACTATTTTACTCTCTAATTATGAAATTTGCCTCAGATTTTCTTGTACAACAATATAAGGGCTTCATATTCAAGCTAAAATATACACGACAGAATTGTCCTGTTTTACAATTTTCTTATTCATTACTCTTTACTGAAAGATGGTTGTGAATGAATGGGACATAAACTAGGGATGGAAGGCAGAAATATCAGAGAGCATCTACATCAAATTGTCATAACACATTAAAGTATGAAAAAAATATTAAACACATTTTTGAATCTGCTGTTTTATTTTAGGGCATATAATGTCATTTTCTGAAATACTGCTGGGGCCATGAAGAGATAATTCAAAAAAACTAATTATAGCTATGAAAACTAGATTGATAAAACCTTGCTAGAGATTTAACTATAAGAGATAAAAGATTTTCCTGAAATTTGGCAACTTCAGCAGATATGCGGTATTTTTTGCCTGGTTTTTATTTCAGAACTTGTTTTAATGGAAATGCAATTTTACATGTATTAATCAAATGCAGTTTTGTATCCTGTATTTCATCATATACTTTTCCTAAATAAGTATTTCCCTTTTTGATTAAATTCTTAATTTTTAAAGAAGTCCCTAATATCAATTTAAATGATCTCCAAAGAACTGATAATTAAGTTGTTTCCATTGTTACGTCAGCAATGTATATGACCTTTTTTTTCCATTTTATTGAAAACACATTCTCTTCATACACAATTATGTATTGGTCTTGAATTTATCCTAATGAAGATCTTCATCATCATCCCAATGTAAATTATTTCAAATTCTTCCTTAACTGACAAGGAGTATTTCCCTCAAATCACACTATTTATTTCAGTCCTGCATTCTTTATTTTTCTCGGGAGAGGTTTTTTCAAGTGCTATTTATGTCCTACATTATAGTACAGTTCAATAACCTAATAAGATTTAGGGGCAAAATATTCTCGCATGCCGAATTAGTGGAGACACCGGAGGCCAGCCACAGTGCTTGCCTGTGCCGACTCTGCTGGGCGCGGCCAGAGTGACAGGAGCCAGGCAGAGGGGCCGCTGTGAGTCTGGGCTCCTGTGGATTGGGCAGCAATGAAAATGTCGGCTGAGGACGCCTTCCAGGCCACGTACTGGAACACTACTTTCTTCTTTTAATAGACTATTATCATCAAACGTGTTCATGATAAATGAAAGCACCAATAATATTGTATTTTGACATGAAACTGATACATTCACTTATGCATTTCATATTTTTTCAAATTGTGTATTTTAAAAGTGTACAACATTTTGAATAAAGGACAATAATTGTGAAACAAAAGTAGCTTCAAAAAAAAGAAATAATGTTGAATGAATACAAGTTTGAGAAAACAGCAAATAGGTATAATAACTAATCTGTAAAAATGGAAACAAAGCAAGTTAAGGTTAGAAAATGCCACATCTTCAAATAATGTATGGAATAGTTACTTAAGTTTAGAATTCAGATAAACAGAATTTTTACAAGTTATCTCATGCAATATTTGAGATAAACTTATACCAAAAGTTCTACTTGTTATTCAGAAATCCAAATTTAACTGTATCCTTTCTTTTGTCTGGAATCCCAATTTAAGATCGGAGACCTGCTGAAGCGGCACTATTTAGACCACAGATATAGTAAAGGTTTTAGTGAATAGAATATGAACCTCCAACTTTACCCCTCCAGAAATACAATGCAGCCAAATAACCAAGGTGGTAAATTTCATGTTTTTCTTTTTATATTTGAATATTCCTTTTACAGATTTTTCTACTTCCAAGTACTATTTATTTGTGTATGAAGTCACACATATACACATTTATAAATATATATCTACTCATGGATGTGCTAACAAGTTATTTGCAATATTTTGAATAAAGTTATGGGAAGAAATTAATCTCTGTGATTGTTATTGGCTGTTTATATCATAGGGTTTATAAAAAGTTCTACTAAGTAATGAAATGTTGGATGGCTTGTCTGATTCAAATAACCAAACTTTAAAAGGAGCTTATTCATTATTATATATAAAGTGTTTCCCCAAGAGCACAGCTGTGCAATTTTATTCCATTGAAAACTTCTCCCACTTAGCAAAATATTTAGATACAGAGACATATAGAAAGTGACTCATAATAGGACAGAGAGGAAATAGACAATGATTAAAGGGTGAATGACTTTTCTTCCCATGAATCTCATGCCTTTGGGGCAGTGCACTGAGGCAGAAATAGCAGTAAGACTTGTTACTGAAACACTTCGTGGCCATTGTTTTGTGCCGTCTTTCTCCCAGTGACTCTGTTTTGTGAACACAGCTATTTCAGTGACGTAATCTATCAGACCTCGGTGTTAGTGAACAATCACATTTCCCTCCCAGTATTATCACTTCCAGCCCACAGAGCTGTTCAGCTGTAACAGCTGTGTCGCAGGACACAGAAACCCAATCGGAGGTCATGGATGTGGGTGCCACTTGCTCAGCAGGTGTCTTGGAGATGGGTTTTAATGAGTCTGAACCACACTTATTTCTTCTCCTGCTGCTGCTCTATTGAAAAAATATGGGTGGCAGACTCCTTTATAAGCTTTCATTTTAAGATCTAAGAGGCAACCCCCCCAAATCGCCCCAGGTGCATGTTCCTGCTGCAGAGACATGAGAAGAGTCTTAGGAAACTCTCCTTCCTTGAGAGAGACAGTAGTGACTTAGCATGCCTGTGACTTGGCACTCGTTGTTGTTCTGTGAGGCACCCTGCACAGCGTGTCCCTGTGTGGTGCAATTTGAAGTGATTATTTTAATCAAGAAGTGCCGATGGGTAGGTACGTGGAATATCACTGCCCGATACTTCAGAACTTCCATACCATTTTCAGGCAATGTCCTTTTTTGGTCAAATCCTGCCAGTCCTACCCACTGTTAGGTTCTTTAAACCTCCCTTTCCCTTTAAGCATCAGATTTTCTTTAATTCTGTCAATAGCATGATGAACAGAGCGAGGAGTTGCTTCCAGATCTTGCTTGGGAGGGTCAACGAGCACACAGATGACAAAGCAAGAATCACTGAAATCCTCGCAGATGAAGGAGGAGCAAGTACATCCATTATGGCCCGTGGAAAAGCAACACGGCAAGAACATGTATGTTTACGTACTTGTTTAAACTATGCATTCATCCGATCAATGATCCTTTCAAGAGTATCGTTTCCACACTGTGTGTATGCGCGTGGGAGCTTGTGGCAGGTGTGAAGCCACACAATGGACACGGTGAACGTAGGCTGTGGTCTTCGTTCTAGTGAAGGGTATGGTGATCATTTGAGGAGTTTATGAGTTTGTATACCTGGCATTACTGTGAGTGTGATTTGGGATGATAGGATCTGGTCTTGCTGTTTTTAGAATTCTAAAGTAGGATCTGTTGAGTCTAGTACTTATTTTGCATGGACAATAACTTGGGAAAGGAATCATTTTTTGACCTAATAAGGTGCACTGATCATATTTTAGTGTGTAGCAAATCACCTGGCTAGGAAGGGCAACCTGAATGTATTCATTCTGGAGTTCAAGTGTGTCTGGTGTCTCTGGCCAGGATCTCTTCAGGGTGCAGTAATGTGCCAGCTATGGCTGCATCAGCCTCAGGCTTGGCTAGGCTGGCATCCACTGCCAGTGCTCTCGATGTATGACTCGTGGCTGGAGACTTCGGTTTCTCATTGCACGGGAAACTCCATACAACTGCTCATGATATGGCTGCTGGCTTCTCTCAGAACACAGCAACCAGGAGAGGAAGGGAACACAAGAAATAGTTGCATTGCTTTCTATAGTCTAACAGTGGAGGTGACCAGCCCTGGTCCAGTGTGAGAGGAGATACCAGAGATACCAGAGCATTAGGAGTCGTGGTGGTTAAGCATCAACTCATTGTTTCAACTGACTGGCTCGGGAACCACCCAGAGTATTAGTGAGGTTGACTTCTGGGTGTGTATGGGTAGGTCATGGAGGTGTGACTGTGGGATCTTTATCTTTCTCACTCCTTCCTCTATGGAATTGCTCCCCTGTCTAGCTGCTTGGGCCACCATGAACTGAGCAGCTTTGCTCCACCACGCCCTTCCATGGTAATATTTCTGCCTTGGAGCCAGTTATCCATGGACTGAATCCTCTGAAACCATGAGCCAAGTTATCCTCTCCTCCTTTAAATTGTGGGGGTCAGATAATGTGTACCAGCAATGGGTAAGCTGGCTAATGAAAGGGTCCACTTAGAGTTTGCTGGCATCTGTGGCTTTCATAGTGCTACATATGGGAAAAATTTAATATTCTTATTTGTAATGCCTAACAAAGTCAGTGGTTAAAAGGTGGAGATTTTTTTCCCCTGTCAACAAAAAGAAAATGCCTTAATAGTTTTATAACACTGCTTTGCTAATTGAACTGAGTGAAGTAGTTGTGGGCTACTTTTCAGATCTTGTATTAATATGCCTTTATTTGCTGCTCAGATGAAATTTTTCTCTATTATGTTGCTATTAAAAACATGATTTCTCAGTATAAAATATATGAGACCATATTAGTTTTCTGTAGCTCATATATTACCTAAACTTAGAATCTTAAAACAATTTTTATATCACAACTTCTGCAGTTCAAAAGTCCAAGTGGACTTACAAAATTCTGTGCTTTTAATTTCAGAAGGTGGAGTTGGCTGGTGCACCTTCCTTCTTGGGGATTCCCAAAAGAAACCTCCTTCTGTCATCCTTCAGGGCATTGGCCATATTAAATTCTGTGTGGTTGCAGGACTGAGGTCCCCGTTTGCTTACTGGCTGTCAGATGGGGACTTGGCTTACTCCGGAAGCCACCCATGTGTCTCTCTCCTGCTTTCCCATGTGGCTTCTCCAGCAACAGGAGTTTAATTTCCTCTCACACTCTGAATTGCTCTGGCTCTTTGGACCCATTTCTGTGACTTCAACCAACAACGTAGCTCAGCTTTGCAGGTGTGTGATCAGACTGGTCACATTCAAAGAACACCAGGAATTTAAGTGCCATAATGGTCTCATATTTACACCTGAGGGCTTCTATCGGTCAATTTCCCGCCAGCAGAATTTGGAGTCTCTGAGGTCCTTCATTTTTATTGTCTTCTTTCTGTCCCCAGACATCCAAGCCAGCAATATTTTTGTTGGAATACAATTTTTAAGAATTCAATAAATTTGAATTTCCTGTTCTTAGTGAGCTTTTACTTCTATGTATTATTGACGTTTATTTTTATTTGAATTGCACAGAAAAGAAGTATAAATTTGCAATAATTTTTGTGTATAAACTAGCTGTTTATTCCATTAAGAACTTTTGTTTATTTATTTTATTGAACAGAGAAGATTTATTGATACACTTTAAAGGATATTAATTTAAAAATTAAAGTCTTTGGGGGTTAGCATCATTTGTTTTTCTTTGGGTATTTTATACTTCAACTTTAGCAGTATTTAATGTCTCTATGTTAAGAATAATAAGTTCAATTACATATCTTTATACAAGCTGATCTCATAGTTCATGCATTTGGTATTTGAAGATTTCTTTATAGATTGTCAACATGTTTGGTACTAACAGCGTATTATGTCTATGTAAGTCCTAATCTTAGTTTTATACTTTAAAACCCTGCTGTACATTTTTATCTCTTGTCCTTAAGTCTTTACTGCTTAGTTTTAATTTTATTTCATGTCCTGGTTGGCTGAATTTTATCCTCTGATAGTACTTTAAATTTGTTTTTTTCAAACAAGATTATTACTGTCAGTTTGGTCCCTTTGCACTTTAAGGAAACCTCATCTAATGATAAAATTCTTGAGACTATCCTCTTCGTTAGACCTTCGTTGACACTGATCTACTGTCTATAGGGAGTTAACATTGTTGGGGAGAGGCCGAGGCTAAGATAATGTGGGTTTATTTAGGGAATGATTTTGTTGGGTTCTCACTCATAGTTCAGTCTTGTCATTAGGGGACTTCACCAGAATTGATTTACCTATTCTCCCCCCCCAAAAAAAAATCTCTTTTTGGATCTGTAGCTCTGTAGCCTCCCATTTTGACCCAGGAAATACGTCTTCTAATATAGCTGAATTACACTCTTTTCTTTTAGTTGCGCTCACCAAATGCACCAATTTCATTATGTTAGTTCTCCTTTATCTTGTATTCATTTCTTGTAGTCTCCATCATGGTTACTTCTTTCACTTTATTTTATAGAATTTCCTTCATTTCATCTGACAGCCTGATGAGCTAATCCATTTTATTAACTAAAATACGACTTTCACTTCTACAATTGCAGTTTTCTCTTCTCAATCTCTTCTGAATTCTACCTGTTCACTTTTCTTTTATTGTGGTATAATTAGTATGAAGAAAGTTAAATTTAGGGCAAGGTTATATGACTATTATTATTCTTTCAAAGGCTACAAGGTCTTGCTGTGTTGTTCAGCCTAGACTGGAACTCCTGTGTTCAAGGGTTCTCCGGTCCCAGCCTCCCAAATAGGTGAAACTATAGTTGTGTGTCGCCATGTCTGACTGAGTTTTAAAAATGTGCAAGGTGGGCTTACCACTATTACACAGATACAGAATCACTCAGTCATACTAAACGTGTTTATGAGCTCCTGGTAGGTGAGCACCTTCCCAATGCCAAGGCCCTGGCAGTACTGGACATTTTTGGGCTTCGTAGTTCAGCTTTTGAACATGAAATATAGGCTATGAAGTTGAATTTTCGTTCTTCCATGCAGTATTTGTAATACATCCATATTACCTTGTATATTAGTAATCTGTTTTTCATTAATGTTGAATAATACTCCATAGTGTTATTACCCATTCACAAATGGAAGGGCATTTGTATCGTTTCCAGTTCTTGGTAATTTGAATAAAGATTTAAGCATTCTCATATAGTTTTTGTGTGTAGACAGATTCTTATCTTTATTATATGGAATGCTAAACCTCATGTTAAATGTAATTTTACAAGAAAATTAATTTCATATAGTGGAACCAAACTTGGTTCCAAAGTAGCAAAGCTATTGGGCATTACCGCAGCAGCGTGTGAATGCCAGGTTCCTCCCATCTCACCAGTACGGGCTCCACCGATGTTTCAAACACCATTCCAGAGGGGCTGCCAGGGATGACCGTGGATTCATATTGTTTCCCTGATGACCTACGGCGCTGAGGCTCTTCCCATGTGTCTGTCTGCTATCTGTACACACTCTTCCTTGGCTAGCTGTTGGTGCAAACCCCTTGCCCCTTGATTTGCCAGGTCGTTCACTTTCTTGCTGCTGACGCTCGAGTGCTGTCTGGAGGGTCTGAGTGTCTGTCCAGTTATGTTGTGTGTGACTATTTTCACACAGTCTCTGGATTTTGTTTTTATTCTATTTATAGTGACTTGCAAGGAGCTGCTCAATTTGATGGCTAATTATCAGTTTTTTCTTTTGTTTATTATATATTTGCTGTCATATCTAAGAATGTTTTGTCTCCTCCAAGGTCAAGGTCTTTTACCTGCACATAAATATCCAAATGTTGCAGCTTCTGTTGAAAAGACTTTCTTATTTCTGTGTAATTCCTTTTATACTACGCCCAATGTCAGTTGATCTTAACAGGGTGTGTCCTTCTGTAGGCTTGGCAGGGCTGTCCTTTGCCCAGTACCAAGCACAATGTCCCAGCTGCTGTGGCTTTATGGTGACATAGAAATCAGGTAGCATAAATCCTTTAACTTGATACTTTTCAAAGTTGTAACGGGTAGTCTTCATTTTTGCTTCATATAAATTTTAAAATCAGTGTGTCATTTTCTAAAAAAAGTGCTCCTGAAATTTGATTGGAACTGGAAACAATCTCTAGACAGTAAGGGGAAAACGAACTTCACTAGCATCAAATCATCCAGCTTGTTATATGTCAAGTTAGTTAGGTCTTCTTTGGTTTCTTTCCTTTGTATTTTGGATTTTCGTGACATAAATCTTGCATGTATTTTGATAGATTGATATTTAACTACATCATTTTATATTATTGTAATTGATGCTTTTTAAAACCTTGAATTTCTACTTTTTATCAGTGCTGTATAGAAATTCAGTTGCTTTGCATATTTTCATCTTGTATTAAGAGATTCTTGCTGAATTTGTTCATTACTTCTTGTAGTTTCTTTTGGGCATTATTTATTATTTTGAACATATGCAATAAAAGCTTCTGTTAAAAGTCATATTTTAGACATTCCTTTTCAATTTGTGAGGCTTTTTATTCTTTTTTCTGGCCTTATTTTACTCTCTAGACTATTAATACAATGATGAATTAGAGTCATAAATACATACATTCATTTTTATATTTTATATGTTTGTTATCTATATTATATGTTTTTAGTTTTAAATTTTTTATATATATATTAAACTGGTTGTCATCTATGAGGATTATATACATGTACATATGACAGCCATTTATTCTGAATCTCAGATAAAGAAAAAATAATCTTTAATGTAAGTATGTCCTAAATGGTAATATTTACACTAAAAATATTTTTGAGATGGAACTCTCACGAGATATCCTATATTTTATATGGCAATTTAAATAGAAATGGTGACATAGTATCTCTATTAAAAAAAAATCAGATTTCACCTAATCACTTTACTTTTCTCAGAATGTTTGTTTACGTGGCTCAAGTTCATATGAAGATATTTCCACCATGCTTTTATGTTTTCTTTTTCAGTAGAGAGAATCTGAAACTATTTAAATCCGTCAAGCCCCAAGGCAATACCAGACTCTTCTGTTCATATAAATTTCTTTGTCCCTTTCTGTTCCTTCTCCTCCATCTTTTCTTTTCTTTTTTTTTAATGGTACATTTTAGATATACATAGTGGTAACATTCATCATAGGGAATTGGTACCAGTACATTTCCCCTTTTCAAATCATTATTTCTATAATCTCACTCTCTACCAGCTATTTTAAAGACAATTTTAAAAGAGAACAACTTTTTACCTTGTGAAATGCACAAAGTGAAGCAAATATCCGTCAAGCATCTATGCTGCATTCATAAATAAGGGTTTTGTTTTGTTTTGTTTTTGATTTATTGTGGCACAGAGTAGTTGGGAGTTTTCCTAGATACTCAGCAAATTACAAACTACAGCGTGGGATGAATCCTCAGGGTGAATATTCAAAACTGTCAAGTGAGTGCTTTATTTCATCTTTAAAGAAGGGGGCTATTCATTCAAAAAGCTCATGGGGACAGAATAAATCCTATAACCTGAGATAATCTAGGTGCTTAATCTTTAGATTGTTTTATCAGATAAGTATAATTAGATCAATGACTTAAAAATGCTAGTTTATCTGTGAATTCTCCTTAGTTTATTCATTTGTATATGTATCTTTGTGTTAGGAAGATCCAAATTCCTCATCCTGCATGACTTGGGATGCCTTATGCTGCCTTGCCTAAAATGTAACATTCTTATTAAATTTGTCTTGCATAATCAGGATATAGGTAAGATTAAAGTTTAGATAAATCCGTAAAGATTTACCAACATAGAGAAATACAGATGTTTCTTTGATTTGTACTCCTTTTACCAAATTGGAAACTTTGGGGACCATTAGTGTTTAATGTAAAGATTAGTTCATTCTGTCCAAACCTTCTTTTTTAATTATGAAAAACATTTGTAAGTTTCATCTGTCATTTCAGTCAAATATTGAGTAATGGCTTGACTGATGCTTAGTTCTCTCATTGTGGGGAAGGATGGAAGCTTTTTTAATCTTTACTAGCTCTAGTTTTGCTTAAAAATAAAAATTTGTATTATATAATATTTAATGAGTCATAAGATATTTTCCATGTTGGTAGATTTATGGAACAAATGATGCACACTTACGTTTAATTCTGGCTGAAGTTTTTAAAAATACGCTTTCTAAATAGCATCATAAGTCATTCGCTTGGAGTTTTGTGAATGGATTGCATAGACTTTCTGGTATAACTCCACAGTGGAAGAGGGATTGAATTGTTCCCTGAATATTCCATTTGCATTTTGTCTTTTGGCTGTCGAGCAGAAGAGATAAAACGAGGAGGTGCTCTAGGAGTCCTGTTAATTCACATTTTCATACCCAGGTGGGGTTAGAAAATGGAGTGGAAGTGTTCGATTCCAGACTTCCTTTTGTTATTCTGAAGCTGTCTGAAAACATACTTCAGTGTGCCTCAATGTACACATCAGAGATGTGTCTGAAGCTAAATGAACACTGTGCCCAAGGAGATTCGCCCAAATACTTCTATTGAAAACAAAATTTGTATCTAAATGAAAAGTCAAGTTTCTAGTTTTATTATCCCATAATTGGAAATGTAATTAATACAAATTGCTACAAACAGGGATTTGTAGTGAAAACGTCGGCTCCACATTGATTTTTTTGTTCCCTGAGACACGGGCGTCCGCCCCTAAGTGGAGCCATCTGTATTGCTGCAGCCGGGCGGGGGCAGGCCGGGGAGGGTTGCTCCTCGATACATCAACTACAGACTCAACATGAATCGTCGAATTTAATATTTTCAAGATCCATGAAGAAATAAGTGACGCCAAATGTGCTTTAAGAAAAATATCTGTTTAAATGCTATTAATGGTAAGACTGAACGCAGCAAGGTGAGCCACACTGATAATATTAAATTACCCCAAGAGGGTCCCAGTCAGAACCCCGCGCAGAAATCTGCTTGCCAACTGTCGCTGCTTTTCCCATTGGCTTAGTTAAGGGTTGAAGTTCTTCTTGAAGTTTCTTTTTTAATCATCAGATCCCGACCTTACAGTTTTCGCCGACTACTTCCCTTCAGGCTGTCTTTGCCCCTGTCAATTTAGGATTTCCAGGGAATTATTCTTCTTTGAAATGCATATTCCAGGCTTGAAATGCTGGCATATGTACACTGTAGAGTAATCGTGGAGGCCAAATGTTTAATTACACATGACAGCTGGAGCTGTAGGAGTCCGAAGCCTGCCTGAAAACAACTGATACCCCGTGCAGCCCTCAGAGAAGGAGCGCAGCTTTGCACACATCCCTACCCACATTTTATTCCAATATTATCCCCCGGACTTTTTGCTTTACTTTTTCTTTTTTTTAAGTATTATCAGCTACAGTTTTAATAAAACTCCAATTCTTTACACTTAGGTACACACGAGCAAAGAATATAAAAGCGTTTCCCTTCGCGTTTAACTCTTCACGTTGATCAATAATGCAGCTAAAAATTCTCGAAGATTATTTTCTCCCCATGAAGGTTTTTGAAGATAAAACCAGAAAAGCCGTATTTGGTTTAGAAAAGCCCATGATGTCGAGACAGCTTTGGTTCATAGGGACGTAGTACCAAAGAATTATTAATAAAAATAAAAAGGGATCAATTGGAAATGTTGAGGGCTCGAATTTTCATTACAATTTTCATGCTCATGTTTTGGCTGTTAAAAATAACTACATCCCCAACACATATATACAGCTTCAGAGAGGAAGCAATGGGAATATAGTCATACAATTAGATCAAAACTACATTTTAACTAAAAATTTATCATAGTCACATGGGCGTTACTGTTCCCCAAATCTAATGTGTTGAACATTATGAGTTGATGATGGGGCTTAACGAGGTAGTAAGGACACTGACAGCCTGCGCTTTCTAGGACTGTGTGACAGATTTTAAAAGCTTATTTAATCGTAATAACTAACCTTCCCACACTCTCAAGGTTTGGTGTATTTATGTTCCCATTTCCCAGATGAACAAATGAAGGCACAGATAAGCCTAGAAACTTGGAAAGGTCACATAAAATTCAGTGGCACAGTCGGAATGCCGGAAGTAAGATTTCTCTACACCTCCGTGTTTATGCACTTATTTCTGTCTCTATGTGTGGAGTATTTAGAATGTATACGTGCTCCTACAGTTATCATTTACCATGTTAGCCACCCAGGTAAGAGCGTAATTGGTCTGAACGGCCTGAACACAGGATTCCCGAGCAACGCTCCTGACACGGTCACTTTAACTCTGGGGCCACTGTCCACAGAGGATGGACACGTGCAGCTTTAACCCAGCCCCGGAGACCGAGGAGGGAACGGTGCGTGCCAGTCCGGCAGGACTCTGCCAAACTCAGATGGGATTTGAATTATTCACAGCTAGAAAACAAAATAAAACACATGTAAAATAGAGATTCATCCAATATGGTCAAGTAATTTTGATGTAATTGAATCCACTTTTCACATTCCTCAATAAGAAATTTTTACCTACATCTGGGACGTTTCTAAAAGTTTGTGACAACCTCTTGATTCTCAGCTGTCACTGTAGGCCCACCTCAAGCAGGGCGGCCACCAAGGGTCACCTCTGGTCATCCCAGGCAAAAAGTCCTCACCCTACAGTCCCAGCAAATACCTGGTTGTTGAGAAACAAAAGACAACCACCCTTCCAGGAATGTGGGATCAATGTGCAGCCCCCTGCAGATCTGGCTAAAGGAGGCGGGGGCGGCTGAGCAGTGAGAGCTGCTGGGAAATAACTCTGAGCAGAATTGGAAAGACACTTTCTCGCGTTGTTCAGTAATTGAATAAAGGTAAATGACACCCTGGCACCACGTATGGTGCACTTGGCAATCACCCTTTGGCATCCAATTGCAGAGCTTACCTACAAAATAGAGCATTTATTTAATTTTAAAACAGTAGAAAAACTGTGACATTTATTCACTTGCCAACTCTAAAATAGAAAAATGTGAAGTCACTTCAAATCGTCCTACATAATTTTTAAATGTATTCCATTTGTGTAATAGTATTGGGACCACCTGGTATTTTAAACTTTTTTAGTAATTTATTTTTTCAACTGGAAATTCTTTTAAGACGTCTTTTTCTTGTAAGATTCTCCATTTCCATGGGCATTTGCTTTATTTTAAATTTTTTTCAAAAACAATTAATAGTGAATTACTAGTAGATGAAAATGGTTTACACTTTATTGCACAGTTTAGACGAGGTCACATCTGTCTTGTGTACTCTCGGGAGATAAATCTTTTGGTTATAACTATCTCTGGTTCCCTCTCAGATCCTCAACTAGAAGTTTTGCTTAACATTACAAGTAGAAGAACTGAAGATACTTCGTGAAATTAATTTGATGAAATTTAATTTTAAAAAAGCTTTATATATATAAAACATTATAATCATCCAGAAGAAAGAAATTATCTTTCTGTTGCCAGGAATCGAAACCCACACCATCCAAAACCATCAGCAAGTCTAGCTTGTTTAAACTCCTGGTAGAATGAAGAACAAAATGATGCCTGCTGAGTACTCATAGTCTGAGCAGTGTGGGAGAAGTAGCCTGACCAGGGCAGAAGGGAGGTCATACTCGTTGAGGAGACTTGGGCAGAACCTTTACAAATAAGAGCTAATTGCAAGGCTGAGTTGGGTGCTTCTCGTTCCTCTCTGAATGGTGGAAGTTCTGCAGTTAGGTGGGAAATGCTTATAACACGGTAGCCCCATTTCAGTCATTTACATCAATCTCTCCTCCCTGCGTGGAGGGTCACACTCACCTACTTTTCCACCAGGGCTCTTGTTAATGGCAAATGTGCTTCATGGTAAACAATCACACTTCTTGAAAAAACCTGAATACTAAATGCACTGATTCTTTTTCATTTTGTGCATTAAGTACTTGGCCATGAGAAAATAAACATGATCTTAATTTTCACTAGAGTGTGTAAAAATAAAATTGATCTTAATGTGCTGAAATACAATGTGAAATTTAAGCAATAAAGTTTAATATCTAACATTTTGGAAATACATAATAATAAATAATGCATAGACATCAAAATTTACTTAGCAGAAAAAAATTGAAGATGCTTCAAATTCTTTTGCCTAAAAGATAGATCTTACAATTTCAGAGTTCTTTGTCTGTCAGTTGGAAAGAATTGGCCAGAGAGATATTTGGGACTCTCTCCTATTTTCTGATTGTCACAGTAAATTATCTGAAGGAATCGTGTTATGCTTGTAGAATCTGCACAGCAATCGGCTGCACTTACACACAGACATTTCTAGTAGTGAGACTGAATTTGCAATGTGTGGAGGACACGACATTAGAAGTACTGGTAACTTGGGAATAAAATGTATTTTTTCTGTGCTGATAATTTGAAGTTAAGTAATTGCTAGCCCCTGAGCGGGTCAATTTAACCTCTCCGTGACTTGATTCGCACATCTGTAAAATGGAAAATCTAAGTGTATCCTGCAGAGTTTTCCCCCCTAAGGGCCAGGCAGAGTTCACTGCTAGCTCCCCTTATGAGACTGACAGAAAGTGAGATTCAGGACCGTCACAGGCCGGAGAAGGGGTTAAGATCCTGAGGCACCCATTTCTCTTTATTCACTTCCGCATCGGGGAAGACGGGTACAAGGAGGGTTTTCTTTTGGATGCCACCTTCACGGCTGAGTTAGTGCTCCTTCTGTGTCCCAATCCCTTTGGGCTGCCAAAACAAAATGCCACAAACTGGGTAGTACAAGCCAGAGAAATGTATTTCTGACTATTGTGCAGGCTGGAAGGCCAAGACCAAGAGCTGGCAGATTCAGGGTCTGGGGCGGGCCTGCTTCCTATTCGTGGCTGGTACCTTCCTGCTCTGTCCTCACATGGTGGAAGAGGCTGAACAGCACTGTGGGGTCCCTTGTCTAAGGGCATCGATCCTTCCCATCCATGACAACTCTCTCCTGTGACCTTCCCAAAGACTCCACTTCCTAAAAGCTTTCCATTAAGATGCAATAAAAATAAGTGAATGTTTAAATTTTAAAAATTACAGTAAATGACACATTGCTATTAATCCCCCTTAAAATACTCCCCTACCCTCCTGTTTCAAACACCTTCGTTCCATCATTCTTGCCTCTTTTTGAAGCACTTCTGGGAGTCCTCTCTCATGAGTGTCTCCAATGGCAGGGTTGCGACTGCCTCCCTTCATGATCATTTTGCCTCTGGGGAAGATCTAGGAGTCACAGAGTGTCAGATTGGGTGAATAACGTAGATGCAAACCATGGTAATTTTTTACAAACAGCCTTTCTTTTGGGAGGCACTAGGTAAAAGCAGTCACCCTATTTTTGATCATACCTCCTAAAGACACTCAGGAAAGAGGACTTCCAAAACTGTTGCAGAAAGTGCTGAGAATAATAGGATAAGTGTTTTCATAGGGGGAGAGATTATTTTGAGGAGGAATATGGCAATATGTCTTTTACTGTAATAAACTTTTAAATATAAATACACATCATTTTTGATAAATCCTTGTACACATAAATTTTAAGGGTGCATGGACATCTAAATGATAACACTAGGTCTTCTAAACCCCTCTCCTGCATCTCCTCAGAGTGACTGGTCCCCCTCCACAGGAGAACTTCCAGTTCTGTGCAAGGATGTTTCTAGAACGGCTCCCATCCAGGGCCCAGCATGTAAGGAGCGGTGACGCCCGCCCCTGGCTGAACATCAACCCGGAGAGGCCTGAGCGATTCCTTCCCCTGGCCTGCGTGGACTCCAGGGTTCCATTTACACATCAGCCTTCTTTAGAGATGAGAAAGAGCACTTGCCAGTTCCTTCCCTCAGTGACTTACTGCAAAAACACATCGCTTGAGAAATTGATTTTCTTACATCGATAACATTTTTGGGCAAATAAGCACTCAATTTTGAGTTAAGGTACACTTAAAAATCAAGAAAAAAAGGAAAGGGATCAGGGATGGATGGAGAGAGAGAAAGGAGGGAGATGACAAAATGAATTAAGATGTGTTATGCATACACACCAGCTTCACATAGGGAATGAAAACATTAAGTACTACACACATGTGCTAATAAAATAAGATGAAAAGTCATTTTAGGGCTTGATCACATTAAATGTACACAATCAGAAGTGAAACCACTTTTCCTGAGGGGGAGGCTCCCAGTAAATTCTACTCGGTCAGCATCTCTCTCCCAACCCCCACGGCCAACAGGAGATTCTTTACCAGCCACATCCCCAAATCAGATGTGATCATGGTACTAAAAACTGTCCCGCAAATGAGATCCTTAGTATTGTAGACACGGGGACAGGTTCACTGGTATTTCTTCCAATCTGTGCTGCCATCATTGTATATAGCCAGTCAGGCCCCCACAACACAACACTGCCGTTAAGTGATGAGTGATTTTAAGAAACATTGTAATTTCAGAGGTAAAAATATGAAGAAGTACGCATTTTAGAATCTATAAAGGACAGTAAAAAGAGAAAAATGCACATTTATTCAAGAGAATATTAGCAAAGATTTGAGCAGCATATAAAAGTTTAACCCCTGGTAGCATAAGTAGTTATTACAGCACAGTGCAGCACAGGTTTGCCTCGGATGTCTCAATTAAGTTAATCCAAGAGCTCTTCTAGTTTTTCTACCCAGGACGGATAACCCGTTTATAAAGAATTTCCCTTTATTGTGACTATGTTAATTTTATTTGCATGAGATTTTTTTTTTCTTCTTTGAATTTACCTTTGAATCTAAGAATTCTTTAAAAAGACTCGTAACTTAGTAAGAAAAAATAGTCACTGTGTACATATGCATGCGCATGTGTGTGCATGTGTTTTTGAACCTGTGAAGACATTGAAGAGTCTACAACTAGGCTGTGGTTTCTGTGCCTGCTCATTTATTAGGTGCATATGCTCAGAGGGGCCTCGCACGCAGAAGTAAACTCTTTCAACATCAAATATTACGGTCGGCATCCAGTCAGGGCCCTCCAGTAATTACTGCGGAGATACACAACTCCAGTGTGTCATTTCTGAGAATAGTAATAAGGTAAAAATACCAGTAATAGGTGACGGCCTTTTAACAGTATAATAAAAATTAAAGAAAAATAATGAAACCCCAAGTGTCATGACCATGGATTTACTAGTGAATAGAAAAATGTTCTTGAAAATATTAGCATGTTTTTAAAATTAGCAAATGTTGACTAGCATTAATCCCTTTTTCCTGCAGTTACAGATCCCCTTCGGGTGTGTATGGGTGTCCCCCCCACCTTTTTTTTTTTCTTAAAAAGTAACTGGTTTGTATCTCTTTTGAGATTTCATCCACTTTCGTGGAACAGGGGTAAAAACGGTCACTAGGGTCTTTGGACTCGTGAACATAGGGAAATACTTTACTCTGGGGGGTTAATACTGGCTTGGTGTCTGGGCTCATGTGTTTGTGGGTTTGAGGAATCCTAGCTGGCTTCCAATTTCCTGCAGACTCTGAATCCATGTGTTGACCTACATGCCCAAGCTCACCGGCCCCGAGTTTCAGACAGAGCACGGGAAGTGACACAGAGGGACCGAGCCGAGGCACCTGTCTGGACGCCGCTGACCTGCCATGCTTAACTAATTTCCCTGTGATCTCTGACCCAGATTTCCACCGTGCCACGGGGATTTGTATCTTTCATCCCACTAAGCCTACACCTGCGTTCAATTAATGAAACAGAACTCGACTTTGTTATCTGATGAACTGAACTCTGAGAGCATTGTGACAATTGTTTTATTATTGTATTGACAAATTATCCTATTAACAACTGGCTACTATAAAAATCAATTAAAATCTTGGCTGAGAAGTTCAAATATAGTTGGATAAGCAAAAGGGGAAATTAAATAGTGAGTTAATGGTCTCTTTTATAATATAGTTCGTGAATTAGATGCAAACAGATCAAAACCAGAAATTTGTGTTGAAAATAAAATGCCGAATTATAACAGGGCATATGGAGCCCTTCGGAATTTACTTACATTTTATTTCATGCTGATATACTTTCAGTACTTTGCATGCATATCAATGCTTTATTTTACTTTCTCCATTACATGTTTCTAAATATTCTGTTTCTAGCGGTTCCTTGCTACTACTTTTGGTAACACTGTCTTGCAAAACATTTAATAAGTGAAATGAAAATGTATGTATCTTCGTACCTTTGGCCATAAAATATCACTCATTAATTTGTTTGCCCACTAGAGTAATTGTGTGTTTAGAATATTAAGATAAAATCTATGCTTAAGAGAATTTAAGACTCACAAGCATTGTTATTGATTTTAACAATAAAAAATGTCTCTTGGCAGAATAAAACTTTTATTTCTCTTGAGTGAGTCAAAGAGAAAATTGGTGATCTCCTAGCTTCCTTCTGCTTCTGAGTACCTCTCGTTAACTATATTTTAAGTCAAAATAGGTAAAGTTAGGCTTGCTGTATATAAACATCAGTATGCTAAGCATATTGTAAGAGTCGTTTAATTGAACTCGAAGTTGTGCTTTAGGAAAGAATAATCGGAAAGAACCACCCTTGAATAAGAGACAATGAAATCTTCAAGGTAAAGCACACTTCTTCCAAAGAACATTCCCTTTAATGGCATTAAAGTATCAAAAGCCAGTAAGTGTTGCAGCAGAGCATGAGGGAAATTAATTTCACCTAGGCACTGGCGTAGTGCACTGGGAAGTAACTTGGAAATGCACAAGTTTCAAATTTGAAAGAAAAGAAAGAGTAATTTTACAGTGAACGCGAGCCAAATGCTTCATGAAGTTGTCAGTATGTGAACTTTTCCTATAAATAGGTTTGAGGATGGCAGACAGCACACATTTGTCTAAGTGATACCTGATCTCTGTCACTCACCTAAGTGATAGATTCGTTCTCTTGAAAGTTGCCATCAGTCAGTTCTGAAGAGGGAACATTGATAATCACGTGGAAGAGCAACTCGCCGTCAGCAGCACAGAGATGTTAACTTGAATGAAAATGTGACAATAGAACACACAGAAGAGGAGGTCCAGACACCACGCGGCTAATGTGAACCCAAATCCACACTACAGATGAGGAGCCCTTTTTGGTCGGGATCTAAAATATCCCTGCAAAAGCTCATTGTATCGAAGGCTTGGTGCCCAGCTAATGAGCTTTTAGGAGGGGATCAGATCGTGAGAGGGCTAAGCTCATCCATGGAATAAGTGGATTAATCCATTGACGAGTTCAGAGCTGGATGGGGTATCAGCAGGCGGGCGGAAGTGGATCGCGGGAGTTTGACCTTGAGTACCACATCTCCCTCTGTGGCTCCTGCCCCCTCTCTCTGCTTCCTGGCCACCACGAGGTAAGAAGCTGTGCTCCACCAAGCCCTGCTTCCACGAAGTTCTGCCTTGCACAGGTCCACAGCAATGGCACCGCCAACCACACATTGAAACCATGAGTCAAAACAAATCTTTCCTCCTTTAAGCTGAGAGACAGAGAGAGAGAGAGAGAGAAAGAGAAAGAGAGAGAGAGGAACAAGACTCTGGGGACAACAATGCACCCTTCTAGGTCAGGCCCCAATGACCCACCTCCAATCTGGCCCCACCTCCTAACAGTACATTCAGCAGGGAACACATCTATGGATGAATTTATTCACCTTCCAAACACATGAGACTCTAGGGGACATTTAGATCTAATCCCTAGCATGTGACATTCAACAGTGAAGGCCTGAATCCAGGCATCCTGATGGAAACCTTTTAGATTATCCAGGATGCTGTAAGAATTTACCTTAGACTGGGTAATTTATAAATAATGCACCTTATCACTTGTATGGTTCTGATGGATGGAAAGTCTAAGATCAATTTGCCAGAAGATTCAGCATCCCTGAGTGCTCTCTCTCTGCTGGGTAGAGAGAGTTTCTGGCTGCAGTGAGCAAGTGAGCTCCATTCACCCCATTCCTTGAGAGCAGTGACCTCATTCATGTGGGTGGAGCCCTGTGACACAGGCATAAACACAAACCCTCAGGGCTTCATGTCCTATTCCACATTCCATGTCAGGTTCTAACATGTGGGTTTTGGAAGAACACTTTAGACCATAGAAGAGAGCCAGTGTTTCATTTTGTTTTGTTTTTTCAAACAGCTTTAGTGATGTATAATCCACATTCAATAAAATCCACCCTTTAATGTGTATAATTCCATAGTTTTTAGTGTATTTGCTGAATTATGCAATTCATCACAATTAACAAATGAATTTTAGAATATTTTCATTGTTCCAAGGAAATTCTGTGCACATTAGAAATCAATCACCATTTCCTCCCCCGGAAACCACGAACCTACTTCCTGTCTGGACATTTCATGTGCACTGTCTCAAACAGTACACGGAATCAGTGACGTGACTTTTTTTTTTTTTTAACAGTGAATGTTTTCAAGATTCTTCTACGTTGCAGCATGTATTATGCATCATTCTTCTTTAAGACTGAATCATATCCCATTCTACAGACGCACCACATTAATTTCCCCATTTGCCCACTAGAGAATAATTGTGAGTGTCCGTGTTGTTTCCACATTGGGACTGTTATGAATAGTATCTCGTGAATGTGCATATACAAACTTTCGCGTGAACATTTCAAGGTTAAAAATCATTTGATCACAGCAGAAATTGAATGAGATATTTTTATGGTTGCCATCATGCTCACAAAAATAGAGTTGTAACATTATATTTTAAGCTGATAACATTCTCCACATTCTAAAACTCAGCACTTTTACTCTTCTCATAATTTTATATTTCAATGTCAACATTTACATTTTTATATTGTGTATACATTAACAAATAAATGTTGCAGTTCTATTTTAACAGTTTCTCTTTTGATCTTTGTACTAGAGTTGTCTTGAGTTACACACTGCCATTATATTATTAGAGTGTTACGAATTTGACTATATACTTGGTTTTACCAGTGCGTTTTGTATTTTCAAATGTTTTCATGTTGCTTACTGGCAGTCCTTTTACACCTGGAAGAATGCTTTTGAATAGTTCTTGTAAAACAGGTAAAGTACTAACAAAGCTGCTCAGTTTTTGTTGGTCTGAGTAAATCTTTACCCGTCCTTCAATTTTGAAGGACAGCTTTCCTGGGTAAAGTATTTGTGATTGGCAATTTTATTTTTCTTTCTGTACTTTGAAAATATCATTCCACTCTCTGTTAACTTGCAAATGACTATGTAACCCTCTGATAGTCTTTTCTTATTTAAGAACAAACTCAAAGAAAAATTCCTTACAAAATAGTAAGAGAATAACACTAGTTAATATACTCTATATCATTATCTTCAAAGTAATTACTCAGAGTACAAGACAGAGACAAGAAAGATTCTTACAAAGAAGAAAACAGCAGATCATATTGCAAAACTTTCTTTTCAGTGGAGTCTGCTAGCCTCACAAGAAATCCCTGGTATGTGAGCAGTCTCTTTTCTCTTGATGTTCTTAAGATACATTCTTTTTTGTCTCTGATTCTTGATAGTTTATTACATGTGTGAGGATAGTCTTTGTGGAGAAACTGAAGAGAGTTAAGATTTTTGTATCTGAATATCCATCTCTCCTCGATTTGGGAATTTTTCAGCTTCTGTATATAAATGAGTTTCCTGCCCCTCTTTTTCTTATTCTTCTGATACTCCAATATGTCAAAATCATTTCCCCTTATGGTTAGCCATAAATTACATAGAATTTTTAATTCTTTTTTGTATTTTCTTCTGGATGCTCTGAATTTTTCAAACAATTTGTCTTTAAGTTCACATATTAATTCTTATGCTCGATAAAATCTGATATTGATGCTCTCCTGAATTTTTTATTGTATTCTTTGTCTCCAGAATTGTTGTTTTTAAATTATTCTTACCTCTTTATCAAACATTCCAAATTTTTCTAATTTTGTTTTCCTGAGTTTATTAATTTGTCTGCCTTATAGCTAATTGGGCTTCCTTAAAACAATTATTGTGTATGCTTGTAGAACAATTTGTAGATCATGGCTAGCTCTGAAAATATTATTATCTTCCTTTAGGGATGCTAAGTTTTCATATTTCCTTCATTTTTTGTGTTGAATACCTAGAAACCTGGATTTTCTGTTTTTTGCGATTGAAGAAGAAAGTAGCTCCTTTACTCCATGACTGTTTCCATACATACTTGGTTCTGGATTTTCATTCTCTCAGACCTTTTCTGTGTGTCTCATGCTTCCTCTTCTTCCTCTTCTTCTTCCCCTTCTCCTTCTCCTTCTTCTTCCTTGAGGTACTAGGGACTAAACCTAAGGCCCTTGCACTGCACCACAAACCCACACATTTTGTTGGTTGGACAGGGTCCTCCTAAGTCACTAAATTGGCAGAGCTGGGCTCAAATTTAAAATCTTTTTGCTTCACTCTCCCAGAGTGCTGGGGTTACAAGTTTCCTTTACCATGCTGGGCTGCGTTATTCTTAAGATTGTAGCTTTTCTCTGGATCTCACAAAGACAGACCTTTTAGGGCTTTCTGTGTTTACGTTCTGCTGGGGTTGCACTTGAAATATTCAAATCTGTGTCTTCTCCTGACCCTGCATTGTCAAGCTGGTTGGCCTACGTGAAACATTTGCACTCTCAAATTCAGGGAGTCAACCTGAGGGTGGGGCGTGAGGAGGGTGGAGTCTTGGGAATGCTGGGAAGAGAGAACAAAGATCACAATCTAGTCTCCATCAGTGAGCTTGCCCTGAGCCACGTGGAGCCTGCTCACTGATGGAGACCAGAGTATGATCTGTGGTCTCTCTCCCCTGCTCCTGGTGGCTTCCAATCACTTAGGTGTGGCAATCACCTCACTGTCCTTGGGGAGCAACAGTGAAACTTCTGCCCACATGACTGGGAAAGCTGGGCTTTCCTCACCAGTTTCTCACTTTCCTCTGGGAAGAACGTGTCATTGAGCTATGCCATCTTGGGACAGTTCTGATCCAAGCAGACCAGTTATTCTATTTATGCTTTTCAGTGAATCTTTTCTTAGAAATTTTATTCCAAAAGTTAGCTAAAACTTCTCATCTGACCTCCTGGACTACCACAGAGACATTTCAGTCAGTGGGTAATTGTCCAAATTGGTATTTCTATTGGAGAATTATGTAGAAAACTCCTATTCTGTCATCTTGCTGATCACACTTTCCTCCAACACTGATTTGGGGCCAGAGCACATAATAAGTGAGTCATGTATAAGTCTAGGGAGTGATTCAAATTTCAGTGACTATTCACTATGTAGAGGCTGTTATGAGAAAGTAAGCCCAGTCTCAGAGGTGTGATTTTTACAACTGGCTTTTATCTGTGCCATTTAAAGTAGAAGACCAGAAACAATTTTCTTTTACCTGGAAGGTACAGTTACATATCTCTCCTGCACCAACTCTGAGCTAAGCAGTTCTCCATCTCTTTATCATAGTGAAATCTCAGTGATATCACACTGATCCACTTTAATAAAATCATGACAATAGGAAATAGAAGTATCCTCAATATTGTGATAAGAAACATAAGTGATCAACAGAAAAAAGGAGATAAAACTCCCGAAAATCTAGTCAAGTATTTGAGGATCTAGTGATCTGGGACATACAGGTAAGTTAAATGTGGCATCCTCTTTACTCCTATAAAGAGCCACGGTGATTAGCAGAGCTCTGAATTTTGGAGATGGCTCATCCCACATCGGGAACCCGTTGCAGGCGTTGGTGGAGGAATCCCTGAGGGTGTCGGCGTGGACTGAGGATGTGGACAGGGAGCTTTCTTAGTCTTCTGCTAGTCTAGGCATCTGCATCATTGTGCAGATCACATGGCCATACTGCCCAGCCATCCACCCTCTTGCGGGAACCCTGTGATATTTTGGAACAATACCATGCACTCCACGGAAAATAATCACTTCTCTCTGGAAAAGTACCCTCTGGCATTGCTCCTGGGCCTCGGTTGAGAATGATTACCAGGCCATGTACACCAAAAAAGCCGTGCGACCTAAGCTTTTCTTCATAAATTAGTGCGCCTTCATCCATCAAGTATTCATGGTGGACATCCCTAACTCCCCAAAATAATGTCCATGACCACACAGCAGCAATATCAAGAAGACTGCACCCATCAATTCCTATGAACACAAGGAAATTGGCTGAAATGACGTTAATACTGTTAGAAATATGCTCCTGGTTTTCACAATGTGCACACATGTTCGTGCGCACACACACATGCACACACACACTGCCATGTGGAGTTTTCTCTGGATCAGTTGTTTGAGAAAGAAGAAAGTACGCTTTAACATATATTTTTACATCATAGAATTCTTTTATTGCAGACTTCAAACTCTGTTTATGGGGACTCCATGGACAACGGGGAAGGAAAATTTCTCCCGTCGGCAGAAGGTGTATCGGTGGCCTGGCCTTCCTGCAGAGGAAGCGCAGAATTAAACTAGTTAATGCATCTTGCCTGGTGTTTTGAGTTAAGATCAGAGAATTGGAAAGTTTTGATTAGAGGAGCAGCAATAAAGAAGGGTAAGCTTTCTTATCTTGGTAAATGGGCAATTCAAAACGGGTTCAGCTGTGGTATTTAGGTTCCAGCTGAATATTATTTAGCAGACTCCCTTTACAGAGAGGACCCAATTGGACCCACTTGGAGGGTCTGGGAGTTTTTCTGTAGACATCTAGGAATAAGCGACCATGATGGTTCACCTAAATTTTACAATGATGTAAAGAAACACTAACCTTCAATACATACGTGACGATTAATTTTATGTTTACGATTAGCCAGATTGCAGTGCTCAGTTGTCAGGCCAAAAATCAACCAGAGATGGGGGTGAAGATAATTTTAGGTGTGATGACTACTTACAATCAATAAGAATTTAAGTGAGTTACTCACAATACTCTGAGTGGGGTCTCATCTAATCAGTGAAAGACTGTAACAGCAAAGATTGAGGTTTCTCCAAAGAGAGAATCCCACCTCAAGAAGACAAGCCAGAGCCCTTGTCTGGGTCTCCTTTCTCTTGGCTGACACATCAATTCGACTCCAGGTAGCAGTGTCAACTGGTACCTGAATTTGCAGATTTGAACCTAGGAAGCTCTCACACTAGGGTGGCCCAGTTCCTTAAAGTCAGTCTCATTTCCTTTCCCTCCGTCCCTCCCTCCTCCCTCCTCCCTCCTCCCTCCTCCCTCCTCCTTCTTCTCTTTTCTCTTTCTTCTTTCCTTCTCTCCTTTGTCTTTCTGTGTGTCCTATATACCCTATTGATACAGTTTTTCTAGAGAACATTGACTTGTATATAATTTTTTATCAGAATTACACATAGAGGGACAGAAGCTTAAGGGTGGGTTTTGGAATCAATTCTCAGGTTTCTGGACTTGGTTCTCTTATCTGATAAGATTTGATGGCACTAAAGAGTATTTCCAGTGCAAAGAATGGATTGATACTGAGTGCCATGGTGTGACAATAGAGATATACAAAATTATCATCAGATACTCCTAATCTAATACTTATAAAGGGTACAGTTTTGAATGACTGTGTATTTGATATAAGATTTATATGAAGCTAACAAGCATAAAGCGATGCGCTGCTTGTTGCTAATTGCACCAGGAAAAGTGGTGAAAGCAAAGGATGAGATCAAAGATTCAAGATTTCCAACTCTCATGTCTCAAAAATAACTTGAAATTCTCTGTGTTGAGAGAGATATTATCTTCTGCAGCTGCAGAACTTACCTTGCTGAAAAACAAACCCACAGCCCCATCCTACAAGTGGCTGAACTACAATGCCAATGAGATCCTCAACCTTACAGGGTATCTGCTGCCCAAAAGCAGGCATTGGCTGGGGAAGAATTTGATTGTAACAATTAAAATGGGTGCAGGGACAGTCAGGGAGAAAGTAGTCGGCACCAGGCATGACCTGGGTGGCCAGAAATAACCGCATGCTCATTTATGACGTACTGGAAGGGGCTGATCTCTGCAGGACCTTCATGCACTTTTTGCCACGTGCCCACAACTCTTGTGGACCCAGCTTGCCCCAGAGACTATGTACTTTTGCTATGTGTCCACAGCTCCTGTGAACCTCTGGCTCACCCTGGAAACAAAGGCTAAAACTCTGATTGTATCAGTCAGAGAAAGGGTTATTTTTAGAAAATCAGCTTATTCCCAGAAATATAAACAAGATAGGAAGCCACGCTGAGACTCTCACCTTGAGTTTCTCCCTGCCGTCCAGCTCGCCTGCTGTGTGGCAGCCCCTCCCCGCCTTCTGCAATATTATCAGTAAAACTTGTGCTTTACTTTGCTTTCACTGTTTGAGTTTCTCATTCCAGGACAGAGAGACTCAATTCTGAGTCAGTCTCCCTTCACTCCTACATTGGGAAGTGGAAGGTCTCTTAGCGGGAGACTCTTCCCCAGACAACCACTCAATACAATAGGAGGACATATGGGAAAACCGGATCCCTGAATTCTGGTGCGTGTTCTGGACTGATGAGAGCCGCCTTTCCATCCCATTTTAGAGTGAACACTCTTATGCCTGAGGAAGCTGCAACCCCTCTCCTGCTGTAGCTGCCACACAGGTCAACGCCACGTCTCCCAGGACCCACCTGCTGCCTCCTCTGAGTTTACACTCATTACCACACCAGGGCTCTGCAGAGCCCTAAGAGTGAAGTGCAAGCTGTGATTGCAGAGGAAGTAAGTACTCACCAAAGAGACAGCATTGATTTTTCCCAATTTATAGAAAAGAACTCCAGGGTACGGATATTAGAGATCTTGGGGTAGTACTGGAAGGAACAGAGCTGGGTCAGAATGATTTATTGAGAAGAGCCCACAGAGGAAAGGAGCCAGACTGTATTCAAGGAATTAGGGAGACTGGGATGGTGGAGCAGATTCATTGTGCAAGACCAGCTCCCCCGCAGGAGAGGGGTGCAGAGCCCAGACTTTCCCTTATGATTGTGGAGGGTGGATCCGACACCGTGATTTTCCCTTCCTGAGAGCTCTGTGCCTGCTCTCTGTGTAAATCAGAAAGTGCGATGAGAAATACTGTCTCTCTGGTGTTACCTGTGAATTTAGTCCATGTTTACATAACCTATTACAGTTGCTATTTATTTATTTATTTATTTATTTTGGTGCTGGGGATCGAACTCAGTTGCAAGGCAAGCACTCTAACCACTGAGCTAAAGCCCCAGCCCCTACAGTTGCTATTTATAAGCACAGTGTCCTACTTTCTATCCCAATCTTCCTTTGCCCTCAGACAGCATCTCATCTGTCAAGATAGTTTCACGTGACAGCTCAATGCATATCCCAAGGAACAGTGAGCTTTTGGTGATCCCACTTTTACTGGAAGGAACTTGTACCTGGCTAACATTACACCTAAGTCTTCGGTGGGTATTTGTCAAAGGGATGGGATTACCTGACGACACAACTGGTGGCCATCCTATAGAATGTCTCACTCAGTTTTCAGTGAAATTATGTCTTCTGTCATAAATACTGCTGTGTGTGGGTCTGTGCTAGTGAATGAGACATTCAGAAATGATTGGATACTGGCTGGAAGAGAAAGTTTTCTTGCTTCCTCAAGCTTCTCATAACTCTTGGCTTTCCTTGCCTCTTGGATGCACAACGCGTACCAGTCTTGGACTCTGTTTTATCCATAACCCACACGGGCAGTTGCATTGTTTCCAATTTTCTGCTATTGATAGATGGGGATGCTCTGAACACTGTGGACACCATGCTTCCTTGTGAATGTGTGTTTCCCTTGTATAAATGCCCAGAAGGAGAAGTCCTAAGCAAATCTCTAGAGCTTCCTCTATGGAATTCTCTCCTCTCTGGCGACTCCCTTTGCAAGTCCCAGCTGCTTTGCTACCTGGACTCCAACCTGTGTAGCTCAGTTTTTGGCAAGCACCAGGCTCTGCACCATGACCGTGGCGCCTCCAGGGAGTTCTCAGGCCAGTAACAACACTCAGTGTCTTTGTTTCCCTGCTCTGAGGGTCGCTTGCTCGTCCTGCGCATAAGCACATGGCTAAAGACTGATTAATTGTGTCAATGTTTTAGTTGTTTAAGAAGGGAAGGAAAATCCGTTGCTGGTACTCCACCACATGATTGGAAGAACAGCAATATATTCCATGCTTTTGATTTAGAAACTTATTTTGCATGTTAGGAAAGATACATGAAATTAGACTTAAGCATAGTATAAACTTTGTTCTCTAAACATTAGGGCATTTACAGTACTTCAGAAATTGTTTTCTCTTTTCCTAATTAATACGTAAGTAAACCTATTTATCATTTCTACTAGCATACTTCAAAATTCTAGCTAATTCTAAGTACATGCATCTCTGACATGGTTTTTAAAATTCTCCATTCCTTGTGTGTGTGTAATGTGTGTGTGCATACATGTATGTGTCATGTATATCTGTGTGTACATATGTGCATGCATAATGTTGTCAATGAAGATTTTTAAAAAAGAAAAGTGATTTATGCCACATAGGGGCCTCTCTTTACTGAGTTTTCTTGGTTAAATTATCACTAATTTTCTCACTAAATATGAAATACAAAGCAAGAGTGCATTTGAATACTTTTCAAACAAACAGCATGCTCACCATATTATACCTCATTATTTGGTTTGATTATATACATTAGCAAATTTCCTGGGAAAAATACCCGTGGTTTCACTAAAATTGGCTCTTATTGTCTCTGAAGATAATCTCTAATGTAATATTATTGCAATAATTTTGTGAGACATTAAAATTGAACATTCTTTTGGGAAATCTAAAATCAATTCATTTTCTCACACCCCCAAATGATAGTAGTTTAAATAAAATCACTTGCATGTATTTATAGAAACTGAAAGAAAAAAGCTACAAAATTCAAATCTATGGGCTAAGATAAATTGTGACTGAATCATATGTATGTGTTTATGTGTATGAATGCTGTACATATGGGACGTTACATAAATGTTTCTAAAAATAATATATAACAACTATAAATGCTTAAAATAAATTCCTTACAACATTTATGATGGCAGCTATATAAAATATATTATGTAAATATGAAGATAAATATAAATATACATAGAATTGATCTAAATAATGTATTGGTTAATGCATTGCGTTAAGTATAAAGGTTATGTTTTTTGGTATTCTGTAACAATGGCCTTCAATGACACGTTATTTAAAAAGTAAAAAATAATAAAAGTAACCAAAAAAAATTCTCCAATAAATATCTATTTAGAGCTCGTTTAGTATTTTATTTTTCTAAATAATGCTCAGAAAGTCTTACATATTAACACATAAAACTACTCAAAAGAGGGTATAAATATGATTCGGTTAGACCAACTGAAAATATCACAAGCTAACACAAAACTGAGCTAATTTTTACTGCATTCTGAACCATTCATCAAACATCTTTGTAGAGGGTCACTTACAGGCTGGAATTTCCTTACTTGTTTTATACTTTGAAAAGTTTTAATTGTCTTATTTAACAAACTGATTCTCTGATTTTTAGCATAGTCTTTCCTTGGATTACTTTTCTGCCAATAAAATAATGTATAATGTTTATTGCAGATTTTGGATCATCAGATACATTCAGTTACCAGATACCTTATTTATGAAATGACTTCTTTCTTCTGCTGTGTTATTACCAGTCAGTGAGTAGGATGCTTATGTTTCATGTTTTTTGGTTCAAACTCGGTATCCCTGGATGTATAAAATGGTACATCCATTGTTTTAGCTTATGCACTATTAGCGTCTGGGGTGCAGGGGACAAAGGAAGTCAATGCATTCCCAGCTCACAGATGGCTAAGCAGATGCAGAGTTCAGGTAACTGGAAGTGGAAGGGGAACCCATGGAAGGAACAGCTGACTGCTCTTGTCCATGATCACGGAGACCCCCTTCCGCAGCTCTGGGCTGTGGGCAGGAGGTGGAGCTCAGTGTCCAGAAACCAAAGAGCCATCTCAAAGGACCCCTCTGCTGCAGCAGCTCCTGGCCAGTGCTTTCACCCTATAGTGATGAGCCCATATATGCTGAAAATATCGTGGGACAGGCATTCTATCATTAGTGGAGAATGTATTCTGACCTACCGAGCATCCTAGTTTAGCCATGCAGCACCCTGCAGCGTCATGGTTGCTCCTCCCAGATCTGCAGGGTTGACTGGGAGCTGCAGCTTGCTGCCCCCGCATGACACAGCATCCCAGCAGAACGCTGTGGTCAGTGTGGTTCGCCCAGGGACGTCCACGGTCAAACTCTGCAGCATGATTTCTGCTGCAGGTGCATTACTTTCAACATGTCACGAAGTTGAGCTATCCTGAGTTGGAGACCACCTGCACTTAGATTTCTGGGCAGCCCAGTTGTCTGTCTGCCTTGAAAGCTCTCCAAGCCTGCGGCCTCCTCATCGCACCCCTCTGTGTGAGCACACCCTGCGTGAGAGTGGGACCCTAACAGAGTGCTCAGGACAGGAAGGGTTCCTCCGGCTTGAGCTAGCTGCATTGCGCTTGTCCAGTACAGAAACAGAGTTCACACTTGGTGCTTGAGAGAATGGCTCCACAGCTGGGGTCTCGGCTGCCCTTGACTCCCATCCACATCTCCCTGGAGAGTTGTCATCTCCAAGCCTGGCCATCTTTTCAGTGTGCCCCCCCCCCACAAAAAAAGACATCAATGGTTTAAAAAAATGTGTCGCTCTCTCCCTAGAACAAATAGAACAGTATAATCTATAATCAAAGTGACCTGATTCTTAATATTTAAATTTCTTTTAATCATTGAGCTATTTCTACATCTAATGAAGATGAAATTCCTGATTGAAAATCTCCATCGAATTTTATCTTCACACACCTCTCTGATAGGGATAGACTAGTCATCCCCACCATCATCCCTCCATGTGCATTGGTGTCCACCTACCATGGCCCGTGATGGGCAAAGTCAGAAGCTAATTACAAAGAAACAGTCTTATCCAATAGTTTCACACTCTCCCACCTTAACAAATGGAGAACTTCCTGGATTGACCATGCTGACTCTTTACTTGGAAATTTCTTCCCTTAAGAGAACCAAAGATCTGCATGCTCTTCAGCCCAAATCATTACTGATGATGCCACTTTCTTTTCTATTTTTATTTAATTCTCCTTTGAAGTGTCAGTGTTAGTCAGCTTTCTGTCACTGTAACAAAATACCCACAAGAACGAACTAATAGAGAGAAGAGGTTTATTTGGGCCCAGTTTCAAAAGCTCCAGTCCATGAACATTTGGATCTGTTGCTTTGGACCTGGAGTGGAGTAGGGCATCATGGTGGGCAGGAGCACCCACCTCATGGCAGCTGAGAAGCAGAGAGAGACAGAGACAGAGGCAGAGACAGCAGAGAGGGCTTCTGTCCCTTCATGTCCACAATGACCTAACTTCCTCCCCATCCTCCTATCCCCATGGGCTGAGGGCTTTAACATGTGATCCACTAGAGGACACTAAAGGCTCAAATTACAGCAGGATGATCCAGGCCTGTCTGTATTTGCCCTCACAGGATCCCCAGCATTTTCTCTGTCTAGATGGACCACGCTTCTTCCAGGGAGTCCCACCTTCAGTACCCTGAGAGTGCCTATGGCATTGCTGCCGTCCTGACCGCCAGCCTGAGCAGCCTCTTCCCCACCTTGGGCCAAAATGTTCATTTTAAAACTAAGTGGCTCAATAGTCCTTCCCCATTAACATTTTCTCCACAGGAACCCCCCCGATCCCATCCACTCTGTCCATGGAAGCTCACCTTCTGCACTGCACCTGCTCTGTCCCCATGGTGCTAGTAAGAACTACCGGCAGGGCTTGGCTGCATCTGAGTCCCAGAGCGCCAGGTTCAGGATGCTCCCTCTGATGACTGCTTCCCTCTTACAGGTGGAAGGGATGTTGGGGAACAGGCCCCAGCGAGGCTGATGGAGCAGGAGGGTGCTCAGGTGAAAACACGGCTCTTCAGCTCTGCGGACACAGATGGTCCCTTGAGAAGAAGGGACAGAGTCCCACTCCCGAGGCTGGGGGTTGCCATCGGCGACCCCTGGGCTGGTCACTGCCGCCCTCAGGTGGGCAGTGCATGCACCGGGACACCACTAGCAAGTGTTAGTTTTTCGGGAAAGCTCAATGGATTAAAAAGCAACCACACTAACTTTCTCTCTGCGTGCCGAGCACACGCTATCACAGGCTTTTAC
>PVJO010017941.1:0-37919 GCA_004026905.1 Hystrix cristata | reverse complement strand
TTTGAGGATTATCTAAAATCAATCTCAAACTCTTCACTCAATAAATTCATTCATTGAACAAATATTTATTGAACGCCTCCTATATATCTGGCATTATTTAGGAATCAATCTCATCATTTCAGATGTTTAGCCAAACGTTTTTTCCCAAGATGACTACTAAGGGGAAATACTGATTGCGAACAATGGATATTTGATAAAGAGCTGGTGTTATAAGATACAAATGCTTCTAATTATGCCTATTTGGATCAAATTTCAACAATGAATGATTTGGCTTTGGTTATCAAATTTAAGCACAGCTTTAAGGATTCCAAAATGTTGAAGTAAACACTGTGGAAGAACAAAGTGCTCACCAAGATGAATTTGAATATTTTAAAGGGTTGTGAGATTGTTTTATGAACTGTGCTACATATAAGAAAAACAATACAATTTTAAAACTAGATTTACCTAAAGAAGCGAAACTGACGGGGTTGAAGGTAACAGACAGTCTGAGGCTTATTCCTTAATGATTTTACTCCTTAGAATTGTGGCGGGAAAGGGTGAGACCAAAGAAAATACACACAGACAGGTGTCGCTACATCTTGTCGTCATCCCCAGACATCTTCCCAAGGATGCTACTCTGCACAGCACGCTGGTGCGTTTCACTAACTCCGGATGGTTATACATTTCATTCCTCCTTCACTGCGGTACAGATAAGGCGGGAATTACAGACAGTAAAATCAGACCCATCCAGAAGGTTTTCTTCTGGGTTATCAGAGTGACGGCTTTAAGAGGCAGGACACTTGGGAGGTGACTGGGCTGTCTGGGTTCTGTCTTCATGAATGGGACTATACTCTTATAAAAGGCCTTGAGGAAACTAGCCAGCTCCTTTCGCTCTTCCACATCATCAGCCACAGCCAGATATGGTGTTTGTCTTCTCTGGAGGATGCACCCACAAGACACCAACTTGGAAGCAGAGTCCAGGCAGGCCCTGGCCAGACACCACCCTACAGCAAGCACTTTGACCTTGGACATTCCAGCCTCCAGATCAATGAGAAACAAATCTCTGTTGTTTATAAGTTATCCAGTCTAGGCATTTTGTTACAGCAGGAGGACCTACCTGAGATACCCTGTGTATTAGTATCCCACAGTGCCATTGCAAATTACTGCAAATTTGGTGGCTTAAAACAATAGAAATTTATTCTCTCTCAGCTGTAGACTAGAGTTCTGGAACCAAGGTGTTGGCAGGGCTGCAGTCCATTTATAGTTGTGAGGGACCTTGCACAGCTCTTCCAGCCTCAGGGGCCCCAGGCTTTCATGGGTTGGTGACTGCATAATTTCATCATCTGGTTCCATACATGTGGTTTCTCCTCTGTGTCTGTAGCTTCTCTTTTGTTACCCACGAAGGCACCTGTCTTAGGATTTTGGCTACCTCGATAATGTGGCATTATCTCATTTTAAGATCTTTGACTCAATTACTGTACCTGCAAAGATCCTTCTGTTTTCCTAAATAAGGTCATATTTACCTTTCTTAAAACCAAGCCTCCATTCTACAAACTATATCATGTTTTCCTGTTTGAGCTCTTGTACATTTGTTAAAAACACTTATACCAACTTAATTCAATGTAGTGGTTATGATTAATTCTACAGAAAGTTGAGCATCCAATCCTTGGTCTACCAACAGGCCCCAATTCTTCAATTTCTCCTTTAGGAAAACTAAATGTGATTTGTGATATATAATCTGTTTCCCATGAAAGTTTCAATGTTAGTCTTGCCATTCTAATGACAGGGTAAGTTCTCGGAATTCAAAAGCTACGCTTCATATTTGCATTTTCTACTCAGAACCTAAGATGGCCCAACATATATAAATATGCATTTCATGCTTATTTATTGGTACATTGCTTTTGAAATTTGTCTTTGTCTACGGTCTCAGTAGGGATTTTGCCAAGAGTATGAAATATATTGCAGGAACAAAGACAGCTTTTGTACAGCGATGGATTTTCCCTTGGTGGTGGTGGATGCGGGGAGTTTGACTAATTCTGGGGTTATAACTTCTTGTTTCTCCCAAGCGCATCCTATTTTTCTGTCTGGATGGACCTAAGACCCTTTTCTGGAAGGTGCAAGTACAAAGAACAAAGCTACAAAACTGTTCAAGAACAGAGGCACACGCTTATTGCTTAGAAATGGTGACAGGATCATTTGGGTGCTTCAGTTAGCGCTGAGGATTTGCAGAATTGCCGCTGGGAAATATGTCTAGAGATGATCTTGACACCTTAGCTCGAACAGTTCTGAGTGATTTTTCAAAGAAGGAAAGAAGGGAAAGAGGGAGGGAGGTAGACAACTTTCATTTGAATAGCTATCAGGATCAATAAAAGAATTATTTTTAGGCTCAGAGAATCTCAGAATTTTTTGAGACCTAGTAAGGCATGTCAGAGAAATTAAGTGAAATTCTGCAGAGAAGTGAAAATTTTGCACACAGTTGGTGGTTGTAGGAAACAGAAATTAAAATATCAAAATGTCCTGAGCTGGCTGAGGCACTAAGTGGCAGGGAAATAGAGGGACGGGTGTGTGTGTGTGTGTGTGTGTGAAAAGGCTGGAGAAACACAGCGCCTTTGCAGTGCAATTATAATATGAATAGCTGGCCAACCTGGGGCTGCTGGAGGGAATCATTAGCTCTGTCAAATGAGTAAGTTTCAGCTGTGAGAATTAAACAAAGCACCTTAGAGGCAGCCTACGCTGGTTTGTAGCAATCCTCTCAATGTTTTGTTAATTAGTCAAGGCTACGTTTTCCTGGGCTTCTCTGAACCTCAATGGGCATCATGCATGGTTATTTTCCTCAGAGGTGGAGAAAGAAAACCTAGTATAATCATGTCCTTTTATTCATTTTAAGTAGATGTCATTTAGATTTCCTCTAATTCAGGGAAAGCATTATCCAGGCACAGATCCCACTGCACATTGAAACAACTCTACTAATCCAAAGCCCTAGATTAGCCTCCGAAAGTTTTCCCTGTAAATGGAGGAAAATTGTTAAACTGGTGAGCCTTCAGCGAGAGACTGACTGGAATGTTGGGCTCTATGGTCTGTTCTCTGGAGATGGTGAACTCTACTACCCCTTCTCTGCCTGTCTAGCCAAGGCGTCTCTGAACGCTCAAGGATTGTTTTCAAACCCAATTGATAAGAGACTAAAAAGACCCAGAGTGACTTTTCTGGACCTTATCTTTTTCCTTAAAATGCCTACCACATTGTAAATGTAAAACAAATTGGTAAAAACTAAACAAGATTCAATGTCCATTTCGCTTACTGAAATAAGTATTTCTGTGATCTGGAATAAGCACAAACAATTGCAAGGTTGAGATGCGAGTGTCAGGCATAGGAAGGAGAGACTATTGGTGGGGTCCACCAGCCAGAGAACAAAGCGTCCTCTTATTCCCGCGGGAGGTCACTGCCCAGGAATTTGTCCACTAGGTGGCGATTCCTCTCCTAGGTTGGTCCTGTAATTGTAGAACCAATCTGCCAAGCCTTTTAGTAAAGGTGAAAAAGGTAAATATGTACTATTCATTTCTAAAATAGTTTTTGGAAAAAAAAATCACAATTTTAATAGTGGTGAGAATAATTAAGGTTTTCCATTTAGTGTGAAACCCGAGAGCTATCATTTTGGAAGCTTTTGTCATCAAAGTCTGGGTTGTAAGAACAGTTGAAGAATTTTGGAGCTGAAAGTAATCTTAGAGATCATTTCACTCATCTTGGCTTTGTAGATGAGGACGCTGAGAACCAACCCTATCGCATCACTTGCCTATGATTATACTATCACTTAGTGATGGAATCAGGATTGGATGCCATGTCACCTCAATCATCTTGAGCCAGGTTCAAAGTTTTCAATAATGCAAGTGCACTGTGCCCACATTCAGTTCTAAGCACAAAGCTGGTGGCAGAGGATGCAGAAATAGCACCTGTCTACCTTACGCCTTGATAGAGTGTGGTTGGAGAAACAAATAAGCTAACATGAGATAGCAATATGGATAATATGTTTAACAATGGCCAGTGATCATTTCCGCTTGGTGTCCAGACTAGACTGTGTCATGAGAACAGGCAAGAAAATTGAGGCAAAGAGGGTGTGTGGCAGAGAAGCTGAGCTCCCAGGATGACAGCTGAGGCCCTCAAACACAAGCAAAGCTGGGTACGATGAGCCGGTGACTCGAATGGAACCCAGAGGGAGACTGGACCGTAACTAGGCTTGCTTCAGGTCTCATACTGGAGCCAGATGACTAGCAACGCCAGTGCCCAAATGAGCGAGCCAGAGGACCGGGGAGGTGAGGAAAACCCCTGACAGGGGAGCCGGGCCAACGTCGATCGGGTAACCAAGCCAGGATACAAGAATCTGGTTTGCAATTCAATTTTGTCCTAGTCAAGGAGGTTCTAATAATATGCTTTCTGCTGGAACAAGGACTCATTCCAACACGTGGACAGCCCAGAATCTGTTAACAGGAGTGCACAAGTAGAACTTCATTTGTGCATTCTCTTTTTAAGTAATTTTTTATTAGTCCATGTTTGCAATGCATAATGATTGCATTCTTCAGGGGGAGTTGGTACATGGACATCAAACATCTTAAATCTTTTCACTTCCTCTCCTCCTCTCCTCCCTGCCCCTTGTCTATCGCTAGATCCCTTTCCTGTTTACAAAAGATCTGTCTCCCTATTTCCTACTGTCTGTCTTTTACCCTCTAAATGTGTTCATTCATTCTTGATAAAGTGAGAAAGAGGGAGAGAGAGGAAGAGAGTATGATTTGACTTTCCTGACAATTGTACCCAGCTGTGGTTTAAGTTTAACAATCTCAATATGAAAAATCTTAAAAACTGATGCCCATCTCAGAATATATCGAAGATTTGGTGATGGGAGTGGTATGGTAGATGTGAGGATCCTTCAGAAATGACACTGTCTTGGAAGCCAATCGCCAAGACTAGCTGTGTGACTACTAGGTATGTGCTGCCAGCAACAGCTTCCAGTACAGAGGGAGCCCTGGATCCCGGAAAAGACAGAAGCAAAAACCCAATGGAAATTCTGTACAAGGAAAACAAGCTCTTCCCTTATTTTATAAAGCAGATGCTGGACCAGGCTAATATTAATTCACTCGTACACAAATTTTGCCTCTGGACATTTCTATTTTCTCTGGGTAGATCTCAGTCTAACAACCTACCATTAAAATGAAGCCAGGCAAAGCTGAGTTTTTTGTTGGAGGCTACCTAACTCCTATCTTGAAATGTTTCACTCAAATTAAATATAAATCTTGACTTATTGATTTAAGTTTACTAGGACTGTTCAAAAGGGGCCAAAATGTGCCACTTATTTTGGCTATTAAGTTTTAGAGATACAACTCACAATATTCTTTTTATTTTCCAAAAGCATTATTGGGCTTATTTTCATAAACAACTCCAATACACCCTGAGCCTTGTGAAGGCCTAGTGATTAGATGGTATTGTTCTATTTCTTGACCACCCTGATGGTTCTGTGGTATTGTGTTTTATAAGAAGTCACTACGGTTAGATGTTATACTTTTCTTCTGTATTATATGTCAGAATTAAAGAAAAATTTTTTCGAATGCTATGGTTTGTGTTTTTGAATTGTGTGGCCCATCAAGAAATAAGGTGAATTCAATTCTTTCATTCCATGAGATTCATTGACAATGAGAAACCGGTTTCCAGATATCTGATAGTAATTTCTTTTGTAGTAGCCCTTTAAAAGAAAACATTAGTATATATTCCCACTGTCTTTTTAGTGATTGAAAACACTTCCAAAATATCTTCTGTGTTTGTTTCTCTTAAACTTCTGATACTTATATGACAGAATTATGACCAATGAAGTACATCACGTAAACTAAGAAAAGAATTCTTTTTTTAAGATTTAAACGCTATCCTCTGCCCTCTCATCCCCTAGTTTAGGACGTTCTCTCTGAGGATTGGAGGTACTTGGGATACTTCTGTGTGTGCACCATTCATTCACCTGAGAAAGCGTGCTTGATGATTTTGAAAGTGCTTGACAGGACAGGACCTGAGATTCAGGGCTCCGGATCTGTGTTCACGGAAACACGCCTGAGGTTTTAATCTTTTCTTGAATGTTTTGCCAGTTCAAACCGGTCTCCCTGTCACCCTTTGTTCAGCTGTGCGTGTCCATCTCCTCTACAGAGACAATCCTGTGAGCTTCCTGCCAAGTTTAGATCCAATCAAAATTTGTGGCTATCATTTCAAACTGACCTTGAACCTGCGGTGTTTGGGCTTGGTTAATCTTGGCCAAGTTTGCTTCCTATTTCTAAGAATGAACTACTATTAGGGCAAAAGGCTTCTTGCCCATCTAATAGTTCTTAGAAAGTGAAATAATCGTTGTGGGAGAGAACTTAGTAAGTCAAATGTTCATGATAATTAGACAAAGCATGAAAGGAGCAAAGAAGAAATATAAAGAAAAATTGCTTGATAAAAATCATTTGCAATTAAGAGAAGTCTAAAACATTGAAAAATAGATTATAATATTATGTATTTAAAGCATTAAACAGAAAAATCTAGTCCTAAAACTGACATTTAAGTCAGTTTTGATGGAACCAGGTGTTGTATCATGAAACTCTATGAAATTAGTTTCATTAAAAGGAAAGCTCTTAGGCTAAAAATCAAGTTACATAGAACACAATTTCATCTACTGTTAACAAATTACCACATAGAAAGTCACTAACCTTTTGTCAACCACTACTAAATTAACATTTCTTCCACTACTAAATTATTTATAGATATGCATTTTTAGCAACACATTGCTTTGTTGAGAAGAATGGTATAAATGTAGGAAGAAGGGGTGAGCGCTTTGGCAAAGCCCATGGGATGTGCATGGTGACACAGACAAGTGTCACTCCACTGTCACAGTGGGACTGGGAAGCCATCCCCACTGTATTCACAGATATATACCCTGAGACCAGATTGAGCACCTTTCTCTTGCACAAACTTGTTACATGATCAACTATTTTTAAAACATATTTTACCTGCTATGTGGATAATGCATCTCAAGAATGTCAAACAGATGTCACTCATTTTTGTTGACAGCTAGTTATCCGTGCATTTTCTAGAACCGATATTGTGCTCTCTTGTAATCAGCCTGTTTCCTATCATCAAAGTCTGCTTCTCTGATACCCCGAGGAATGTCTGGCCAGCTCTTTGGCCCTGTAAGTCCTTGTGGTGATCCTGCAAGAAGGTTACAGGAGGTAACCAACAAGAGGTTATCGTACTGGGTAATGGGGCCCTTGGGGCAATGTGAGCATAGACTGTGGTGGCAAAGTGGCAAATGGCTCTGAAAAGGTGATCATTAGTAAGCTCCAGGTTCCAGCCAAGCATTGTTGAAGAATAAAATTATAGTCACTCTCTGTATTTAGCATCTGCCCACTCACTAACGTTCTTATGCTTTAGATTCTATTGCAAGAAGCAGTGGAAGACCTTGGCTTCTGGTTATGGTGTATTTAAAAAGGCCAGTTATATTCATCCATCTTAAACAACTAGAAATTGTGCCAAAAATATATTAATCAATAATTTTAAGACATTGGCCAACAGAAACCACAGAGCTATTATACCAAGAAAGGAGAAACAGAGGTGTGAACTTATTACTAGAAGTGGCTTAGGGGCTGGAGCACAGGAGCAGGAAACTTACAATGCACGTTGCTTTAACTGTCTTGAGGGAATGGAATGGAGGTCAAAGTTTGGGGAAGCCAAAGAAGATAGAATTCATGGGGCAAGGCAGGGAGAAGGAGAGAGAGACAGAGAAAGAGAACTGAAAGTAATGAACAGTATCACTGACTCTATTTACCACTTCCTCTTGTGACTCTGTGTCAAATTTTCCTACCACTTGGCATGACTCAAGCTTTCCCATTGTTTGCCCAACACTGTGTGTAAATCAGCTGTGGAGACTAAGTTATATTTACCCCCAGAATAAGGCACACACCCTTCTTCTCTGGTACCACTAGTACAGGGGACTGAGTCGATCTAATCTTCAGATTACCTGGGCCTGGGTTTTGTTACAACTTTAGCTGTCCAGGTTACCACCGGGTTCAGATGCTTTGACCATGGAACCGGGACCCGTCCTTCACAGGACTCAAGGCCCGTGTGGTCACCAAGCCCTCCAGGGCTCTGCCCTCTGCAGCCCGACTGCCAACTTTCTGAAGGTGGGAAGAAACACTTTTACCAGTTACTAGCCCAGGAATGCCAGCTTCCTGAGTTCGCAGGAAGGCCTCTTTGCTCTCCTGAGCAGGTACTGCTCTCTGGATCCCCGGGTCACTCTGGCCCTCACCTTTTAGTGGAGGCTTGAGAGCTGGCATAAGGCTTCACTCTTCTGTTGGGTCACCGCTCAGCAGATGCCACCTTGCTCTCAGGGGAGGTGCTCAGGGACACCTGGTCCTTGTCCCATGACTGCAGCCTCCACCACTCTGCATGTGGGCCAGACTCATGTTGCATCTTGGGCCTCTTGGATTTCCCACACCAGCTCATAGGCAGTGGCCAGAAGTGTGTTAGAGGTTTAGCTGATTTTTTATTATAGTCTTTTCTGGCTGAGATGGCTTCCCATGGTTGAATCAGAAATTAAAGTAACCACAGATCCCTTTTTATCCTAGAGATGGCCAATCACCTTCTGAATTTTAGTTCACTTTTTTTTTAAAACATATACATTACTCTGGTCAGTTTTAATATCAAAACTGTACGATTTATCTGGCCTGCCCTCATTGTTAGGTAAAAGTGATGAAATCTTATGATCTACAGAATTCTAAGGAGAAGAGAAAGTTGGAGTTTTGAAAAACAGACTCATCAAATAGGTCCTCTTAAAAATTACTTCTACTGCTTTTTGCAAAATCTAACAGTATCACATGTTCATTATTAAAATTCAACTTGTGTAAAAATTACAAAAATCTTGGATAAGCTGTTGAAAGCTCCTCTTAATCCCACCCTCTAGGCATATCACTTGTAAAAGTTTGCTGTAGTGTTAATCAAAATAATAAACATAGTTTATAATTTCAAAAGTAATCAAATTCATTGAGACCTGATTTTACACACAACTGTGTAATGGGGTCTGATGTGAGTTACTCATTTCTTCATCCAATTAGGATAAACGGTGTCTAAAAAAAAAAAAAAATCAGTGGCCTGCAATTGTGGGAGTGAATTTTAACAGCATGCAGGGGCTGGGGATTTAGCTCAGTGATTAGAGTGCTTGCCTTGCAAGCACAAGGGCCTGAGTTCGATCCTCAGCACCACAAAAAAAAAAAAAAATGTACCACTTAACAGCATGCAGTAACATTCCTGCTATCAGCAAGTCTTGGCTGCAGCCTATTTTTAGATGACAAAATTTTATTATAGCAAAATGGCCTTAGCTACATTTTGACTGAAGATCTGCACAAATTGGAGAGAAATGTGGGTTAGCAGAAAGAAGACCATAATCGAATTAAGTCATATGCTTGATGGATGTAGCGCTGAGAGGATGTGTGGACATTAATACCACCAGGCTGTTTGGTTAAGCAGAGATGGTCATAGCTGAGATGGAGGAAATAAGAGCCTCTACTCATCTAGAAATGCAGATATAGTGATATCACGGTTACATCATTTATCATTGTTAATAATTTAAAAATGGAGTTTATGAACCTATTTTATAATCTTGCTCATAAAAAAGATTTTTCCTCTCAAGAATTCAAATGAAAAATAAGTTTAGTACATTTAGGAAATCTTTCCAAAAAAACTCATCAGGATTAAAAGGAATGGTTTTTAGCTGTGTAATGACATGTCCCCATAAATATTTCAAATTTCAAGATCAACACTTCTAAAAGCACGCTGCTTTCCATAAAGTTCACACTAATAGACTGTCTTACTTCATGTTTATTCCACTGAATTGTACAGCAAATCTGTACAGTTTATACTACTAATTACTCACCAGATATCTGTAGATTGTGTACTACCACACACTAGAGGCTGTGCTGAGTGCTTTAGGTTCTGGTACTGAAAGGTGAGCAAAGTCAAGCGTAATCTTTGCTCTTCTAGTACTTCTATTTATACACAGAGCACTTATTTCTATTTGTTATTTTATGTTGTTTGTTATGATTGCTAGAATAATATCGGTTTTACAAAGGTACACAGTAGAACAACCTGTTCTATAGGAAGGTAGTCAGGAAAGTTCCCCACAATCTGGGCTCAGAAGAAGGAAAGGGGTTAACTTAAGGAGTGGAAGAGTTTGGGTTCTCATGACGTGAACAGTATATACAAAGGCTAAATGGGTCAAGAGCTGTTCTACAAACAAAAAGGAGGGCAGAAATCGAGGGAGCTCTAACCTGCGATGGGGTGGAGAGGTATACAGAGGCAGACCATGTAGACCCTTAAGGGCTTTACATGATTCTGATCTTCATTCTGAGAGCAATGGGAATTAATTAGAGCAAATTTGAGGAGGAGAAGGTTAGGAAAATTGAAAAGTGACCAGAACAGAATAACGTTTTGAAAAATCAACCTTCCCTGTGGATGGAAAGGGACAGTGTGAGCACACACAGAGCAGTTAGTGTGTTGTTCCAAGGGGGTGTGCTGGGAGGTGATGGGCTCATGTATCAAAATATTGTCAGTGAAGACTGAGAGAAGCCAATGATCATATGAAACATGTAGGGGGTAAAACTGTCAACGCTTGATGATAAATTTGATTTAGTGTGGTGAGGAGATACAAAATATTGGCGATTGCTTTTGGAATTCTGGCTCGCACAATTGATTGGCTGGCGATGCCTGTAGCTGAGACGGGAAGCTCTGTGCAAGAATGAGTGCTTAGTGGAAGGTCATGAGTTCAAAGTCTGAGGTCCTGAGTATAAAGTGTATTTGGAGGATCTAGGTAGGGTTGTCGAGTATGCAATTGGATTTGTAGGTCTAGAGTGTAGAGGAAATGCTCAGACTAGGTAAAAATTAGTAAGACAGATAGCTAAAGTCTGGAGATTGAAGAAATTAGGGCAGTGGCCTTGAGCCTTTTTGGCACCAGGGACTAGTTTTGCAGAAGACAGTTTTTCCACGGACAGAGAACAAGGATGGTCTCGAAATGATTTGAGTGCATGACATTTTTGTGTACTTTATTTCTATTACTATTATATTGTAACATACAATGAAATAATTATATATATCTTCATAATGCATAACCAGGTATATGGGTGAGCCACACATAGACTAAATTAAGTGTGGGGTTCTGACTTAAAGCTGGCTGCCAGATATAGCTCCACAGTTGAAGTAAGTTGACTCACTTACCACTGGGAAGCCCACCCAAACATGCAGATTGTCGCTCACCACTGCATGACGGGGCTTCAGTATGAGCCTGCGAGTAACTGATTCCTTATGGTCTCTGTGCCGTCAAACCTCTCCAGGTCTGCAGCTGCTCCCCACACTAGCATCACTGCCTTAGCTCCACCGCAGATATTTAGGCACTAGACGCTCACAAGGAGTTTGTAATCAAACTCCCTCGTATGTGCAGTTCCCAGCAGGCTCCGTGCACCTATGAGGATCTAGTGCTGCTGCGGCTCTGACAGGACACGGAGCTCAGTTTGTGATGTGAGCCCTGCGGAGCAGCTGTAAATAAAGATGAAGGTTTCTTCGCTCACATGCCACTCACCTGCTATGCAGCCTGTTTCCTAATAGGCTGTGGACTGGTGGCTCAGGGCTTGGGGACTCCTGGGTCAGGGGAAAACTAAAGAGGAGTAAGGAAAGAGCTATGGTTTATGCTTGAATTATTCCAAAACCTGATGTGTCTCCTTGCTGTGATGTCCGGAGAAGGACACAGCACTCTGAGAATGTTTCTCTCCCAAGGGCATCGCCAGATTCTAAATCAGCAAACCACAGTAACGGGTCTACCCTTTTCAGTCGAGGGCAAGGGAATGAAATGAGGACTGAAGAACTGCTCCAGATGAAAGAAGTCTAAAGACGTATCACCACTCTAAGCAATGAACGATGCCGAATCGAAGCCTGAGTGGCACAAGGAAAAGTGGCAGGTGATAAGGGTCTTGTGGCATTAACAACCAGCCATTTACCACTAGATTATAAACCCCCAAAGCAGAATCGTTCACTGTTCTATCAAAGGCAGTCACGCTCACTGCTATGTGCCTAGAGAGTGGCACTCACAATGCATTACACCCTTTAGACACGCAAGAAATATTCTCTAAAATACTAAGCGCATGGATGCGAGGTATGCGTGCCGTGAGTTTCACAGCCTGTAGTTGCTATTCCCATTCTCTGAACCTAACTGATTTCTTAGCATCTTGCCTTCTGACCCTGGACCCAGCTGGTCTCTGGACCACTTGTCATTCCCACTTCGTGGCTTCTTGGTTCCTGCAGAACTGATTACGAACGAGGAAAGGGTGTGCTTGGTTCTTGCCAACCCTCTCACAGCCCTCTGCTTCATCTCCTCTCAGTGACTAAGCCCTCAGCCTTCCTGCCGAGAGTCACCCAAAGGACACACCCATAAGATTGAGAAATCCAACATGACTTGTTATCGAAAGATCATTATCCCAGAATAGCTGAGGATTTTTCCCCCATCAAGTCACTGTAGTTGCTATTCCTCCAAATTTCTAAAGCCTGACCCTCTGACCCTTCTGTAGTCTCGGCCTGGAGATCAGCATTAAAACCTTTTCGTTAAAAACTATACCAATTCCCTGGTACTTGATATAGGCTTTTGTTTCCCATAGTTAGGGATGCCATTTTAATGTGTGTGTGTGTGTGTGTGTGTGTGTGTGTGTGTGTGTGTGTGTGAGAGAGAGAGAGAGAGAGAGAGAGAGAGAGAGAGAGAGAGAGAGAGAAATACGTTTACTCTCCATGTACCACACTTCACAATGAAGACATTAATTGATCTCGGAGGTTCCCTGTCTGCAAAACAGAAGGTAGTTAGAGTTGATGAATAGAGCTTCTACTATGTTTTATTTAATTGTGCCACAGTAAAGGGTCTGTGTCTCCAACTGAACAGACAATTTATGCTTCATTAAACTTCCTCTCATTCTGCACTTCAGGTACTTTGATTAGATGGCAGCTGTATGTTGAATGGCTCATTCAAGCATGACAAGATGCCAGCGGATATCTAGAGGAGCAGTGGAATTAAAAGCAGCCCCTGCATCTGGAAGACACCACCTCTTACTTCTTAGAATGCTGAATTGAACTCTGTGGCTCATAAATATTCACACATCTGAAAAAAGCGTTAGATAAATGAACAAACATCACAGAGATCTTTGATGGGAGGCTTAACTAATGCTTCGGAATTAGAAATTTATTTTTGCAGAAGTGAAATATTTGTCTCGTTTGGCACCTTTGAGGATTATGAAGCTTATAGACCTATTTATTTTTAGAAACAGTATGCACAGAATATTAACCCTTCAGTTATTAAATATGATCCAACAACATACAATGCCTGCAAGATGTAAAGCTAGAAGACTTTATTGTCTTAAATTGAATGCTACACTGTACACTGGGGAACTGTCTTTGAAACAAGTTTGATTTTACTCCAAGTATAATCTATGCTTTTCCACACATACATTCACTTGAATTTACACAAATAAGACTTAAATATGTGGGGATAAGACTTTCTAAATATTTTACCATTTTCATAACTTTAAAAAGAATAAGAAAGTCTGTATTTCACTGATGAAAAGTTGAGAAAGTCAAAATTGTTTCTTTGAACATAACCTAACACTGAAAATATTACTGATTTAAGTATTCGATGGATTGAACATTTGAGGATGTTTATTATATTCCCGAGCCAATGAACTCACATGAAATGATTCTTCCCATTCTCACTTAATAGACAATCTTCAGCCGAAATGTACCTTCCTTATGGATGTTTGTGCTCCTTATTTAAAAAAAAAAGTCCTCGCCTTTCCCGTGGTTCTCTCATCACATGTACCCTGCCTGATAAAACACCTTCCTCCCCTAATTTTCTAACCTGCTGAAATCCAGGGCTCTTGAAACTGACCTGGCAGCTATGATTCTGTCTTTGCATTTATATTTTTTTTCTCGGGATGGAAATCAGAGGTTCTTAAAGTAGTTTAGTCACATTTCTCAGCAGTATGGTTAATTTCAGAAGAATTTCAATGAAAATATGGAGACTTCCGGAAAAAAGATGGAAAAGCAGAGATGGGATCAGAGTGCTCAGCGTCAGGCCCCATTGGATGGATTCAGTAACTGGCAAGAACTCGTCAATTTCTCTGTCTCGTCTCTACGGATAGGCAGATAGGTCTTATGAAAATGGTCTTTTGGGTGTCTTTGCTATCCTGCATGCACCAAAGTCCTCTGAACACTGGTGTGAGTCTCCCCGGGTCCCCTTTCTGGTGTAGGAGCTATGGCTCTTCCCCTCCCGCTCCACCCATACTCTCCTTTAAACAAACATCCTTGTTTTAAAAAGCAAAGAAAATCTGCTCTCCATTTTTGTTTGATTTCCCACACTGCTTCTAACCGTTCCCCAAACACAGATGGAAAACAGGCTCAGACTCTTCTGAGGGTGGGTTTTTTACAAGACCTCTTCCCGTTAAATATTTGGATTCATTCTTCTGTAAAGAATTTTCCCTTTCAGCAGTCCCTGCTACCACCACCACCAGGAACTGGCCATTGCGAATCTGGCCATGTTAGTAGTGATAAGCTCTCTAGTGATAAAGCATACAGTGATGGAATAGCCAAGTATAAGGCTAAAGAAATCAATCTTCTCTAACCCAAGAAAGCATGCAGACATGAAACCCATAAAATAGTCCCTTTAATTATTTATCATCCGTGATTTTCTAGCTTCGCTGAGAAGCCATGAAACTCAAGGCCAGCACATTTTCAAAGGTGGCCTTTGAAAGGGCCTCATGCATGTAGACCTGCCATAAGGATGCAGTCAGCTCACAGTGACCTCTGCGAACCGCGTATGTTTCTCTCTTTCAGAAGGTCCACTGTTCTCTGTCAGAGAGAATATGTCCTAGCTGAAATCATACAAATATCTCTTGAGCACAATCTCAGGGTGATTTAGAAAGGGAAAGGCTTATTGTTGAACAAAAAGTACTTGGGAAAGAGATTACCCAGAAATCCGTCCTAACTAACTTCACTATCTTCACCTGTAGAATAAGGTAGATAGAGCAGAATTGGCTGTATGCTTCCTGCTAGTGCTAATATTTTCCTTTCATGATTCCCCAAGTGTTTTTAGTTATTTGAAAAAAGAAATCATGGTACCTTATTTTAAGCAAATGTATTACACAAAAGGGCCCGACCTTAAAATCTTTGGTTAAAAGTTTATTCTCATTATTAAAGTTCCTTCCTTCTTTCTTTCCTTCCTTCCCTCCATCCTCTTTTCCTTCCTAATTCCCCTCCTTCTATTCTTTCAGAAAATAGCTCCTTAAAATGTTGAGCTTTGAAATGAAAATTACATATTTAATTTTCACACACATTTGAGGTAAACACAATGATGTAAGGTAACACACATTATTGTATACCAAGGAATGCTAGACTCTTTGAGACTAGAATGTACCACATTTATAGAGGATGTTTAATATATATTTATTTCCATATTCTTCTTGTAACTCATACATGACAGCGTCTTATGTACACACAAATACACCTGTCTTCCTCTCTGTACATGAAGGAAATATGAAGTTATTTAGTGAGCAATACCACTAACACAGATTACACACGTACATACAGCTGAAATCCATATACTATGAAATCTGATTTCTCCTGATAATACATATTCCTAACCTATAGATATATCTATTATATACTCAATATTGAATCCCATATATATCAGTCTATATCAAGCTATTTATCTAAAGAGACTTCCATTACATAATATGATTATAGATAATAATCTAGTAGTGTATAGTAGAGATCTCTTGATAGATATATAGCTATCCAGAAATATATATGTGTGATTTCAATAATAGATATGTACATAGGACAGAAATTCAATACATATGTAATTGAAATGTGTTTACATATCAGTTTATATAATGGTGATATCACTATAAATATATAAATATGGAGGGCTGATAAATCAGGCTTCACGGGCGTGGGCTCCAGCTCCTTTCTTCTGGAGTGAACCTTCTGTACATACACAGGCCTTTGGCCTGCACATCTACACCTGCGTTAATGTTGCTCACCACGGATTTTTGAATATGCCTCTTCCAGGCGCGAAGCAGGACTGATTTCCTTGGGAGCCGTCTGGAGCCACGTGGCTGGCGTGGCCAGTGGGAGGCAAGCGGAAGTGCTGTGCTGCACACTGGTGGAAGCTCTGAGAGCCGGGATTCAGCAGGTCATGTCCTTGTCGCTGTGGTGGCCTTTGAGCACGTACAGCCTGAGGACTGTCAGGAGGGCTCCCGAGTGACCCTGATCAGCACAGCCTCCTGCCAGCCTGTGCCGGGCCTGTGGCATTGGCAAGTGATACATTTTAGTGGGCAAAATCCCTGAGCTATAGGCGTCATGTCTTATTACTGCATAATCATATAAGCAAGTCTAGGGCTGGCAAAACTCCTCTGTAAGAAAAGAGATACTAAATATTTTAAACTCTGCATGCCAAGTATGGTTCCTGACACATATTCCTTCATCTTTTTCTTTTTATTAACAAACCTTCACAGTATTTCTAGTTTCTGTAACATTCAGAAATAGATTGCAGGCCAAACTGTAAGCCATGGTTTTCTAATTGTCATCTGGGGTTTCCATAGGAACAAAAAGAAAGATGAAAATGTAACTATTTTGGAAATGTTACATTATACACTATATGCTATCCAAACTGCTATTATTATTTCAATTGAATGAGTCAAAGCAATGTTTCCACACAAAAATGGATGAAAGGAAATACATGTTCTCCATTATATCTTCTTTATTTTTAAATAGATAACCTATTTCAAATGGAGTTCTTCCTTGTCACAGCCCAATATTTCCCAAGGTGGCTTGTGGTCCCTTTAGATGCCACACACTCACACTCACACACACACACACACACACACACACTCACACTCACACTGGGTCTTTGGATAAATAAACTCTGCATACTATCTCCATGGACTCCTTTGTGGAAGCGCCAGTCTTCGGAACATGCTTTGGGAAGTCGTGCTTGCTTCTTTCTTGGTTCTGAGCTCTTCCAGGCTAAGTCATGGCTAGCACGATGGTCAGGCTAAAGTAACTTTTCCTCCTTTCCAAGATGTCTGCTTTTGCCCAGACTTACGATCCAGCTCTAGATTTGCAACATCTCTGGACAATTTATGTGGCCACTTGGGCTTGATCTCCTCCAGCTTTTGATGCTGATAAGAATAATCTCATGGTAATATCTGAAACTACAACAAATCAAAGTTATCTTGGTTTCAAAAGAAACACACTCAGGAGAAAGCACTGGATGGATGAGCCAGAGAAAGGATTTTCAGTTACTTGATTCTTTAAATTTCCCAGACCAATTGTTCTGTGAGAATTAAAAGAATTTGCAGTAGTGCTCTCTGAAGAATTTAAGACTTTTGAAAGCAACAAATGGGACTCCATAGAGACTTTATCATCTGCGATAGACATTATGTCGCATTCAACTGCTTCGCTCTCATATGTGATGATCAGCTCTCTGCTATGCTATCCAAACTTAATTCAGTCGGCAGTCCTAGAATGAGTAACAAATGCTTTCCATTTAGAATCCCATTAAAATGTTATAAGTTAGCAAACCCAAAAAAGGAGAATTATGAGACAATAAAAAAATTAAAATCTAAATTAAATGTTTCATATGTATTGCAGAAATACATAGACACACATATTATAACTGAAACAAACTTGAGAAATATAAGACTCAAAATTACACAGTGTTACACACATGGTGATTTGCCATAAGACAAAGCAGGGGGGAAGAATTGATAGTGTATAATGTTTAAGATGAAACCGTATGTATTGTTCTACATTGCAAATAGAAATTGCTTCCAAATGAAATTATCTAGAACCCATGTAACCCCATCCTTTGTACTCTGAATCATCTAAATCAAAGACATCAGGAAAATTCACCACTCTGATCTTTTACTCTTTCGTCTGAAGAGTGCAAATAAGGTAGAATACAGATAATAATTCAATCTAAAAAATGAAGTTACATTGAGAACATACTTTTAAGTTAAATAAATCAGTCACTCATGAGTACCCATCAAATCGTTTCTCTGATATGAGAAACCATAAGTGTACCTAAAGACAAAGAGGCATAATAGATAGATATTAGGTAAAAAAAAAAAAGATAATATTCAGAAGAGAAGAGAACTAAAAAGAGAAAAGGAGGGAAAGAAGGAAGGGAAAAGGGAAAGAAAGGGAAAAGGGGAAAAATGGAAAGATGTAAATAAACCTGCTCTAAAAAAGGAAAGGGGGAACAAAAGGGGGGTGGGGAGGGGCAGGGGACCAAGATACATCATGTACAGGTATAAAATAACTATGATAAATGTGATCATTATGTATACAATGTACCAATACATGTTCTTGGAAAAAAAAAAGAAAGAATACCAAGAATAAACAAATGAGATTATATCAAATTTTTAAAACTTTTGCATAGCAAAAGAAACAACAGAGTGAAAAGGAAAAAAAAAAAAGAAGTTACATAGTTACGTACAGATAATACAGTGAAAGTGCTTCCGTTGTGATTGACACTTGTTTCCTAAAGTGGTGGTGAGTTGGGTCATTTAATGTGTTGGAACCAAATTAGCAGTGATTCATAATTCACAGATCCTAATTGTTCCTTTAAATACAGAATTATGTGGCAGGATGTGAGGAGTAGAGACGAGTTTCCTAGCTGCATTTGGGCTAAATTAAAAGAATGTCAAAAAAAAAAAAAAAAATCAGGTGTCAAACCCAAACAAAGACAGTGTGTTTTCCCCGCAAAAGGAAGTTAAAGGTTGTGCGGGCTCATGGCTTGCTGACTCAGCAGCTAAAAAATGTCCGTCCCCATATGCCTGGGTCCTGTCCCTCTCTGCTCTGCCGTCCCCGTGGAGACTTCACCCCCAAAGCTCTTGCTCTTGTGGGACAAGTCCTCTCATTGAAGGTACTGGGACAGGTTAGGTCGAATGCTGCTGAGCAGAGGACATGCTCTGATTGGCTTAGGTGCTGCTTTCCCAACAGTACTTGAGGGGGAGGTGGAATTGTCAAAAATGACTCAGTCAAATCAGAACTTTCCTTGGAATCAGGGTCAGCTCCCAGAACCATGCAGCTGCTGCACGTCAGGGCTGTGACGCCTAGTTCTATGCCTGTGGCAGCCTTTTCTAAAAGAGGCACAGAGTCCATTCGTGTCTGAGCCCCATCCAGGCACCTCACCATCTTCGAAGGCCAATGATCCATTCAATTTTGAATTGGGAATTGATAACATGATTTTATAAATATCTTCTCTTATTTGCTTTACCTTAAACAGACATACAAATTATCCTAGGCCAGGAAAAATGTAAAACGTTTCTCTTAAATTGAGAGAATTCAGGCTAAATGAAAGGAGGCGTTTTCTTTTCAGCTAGGACTCACATACCAGTATTGCGCTTCAAGACAACGTTCTGGTCCACAATGCCAACCAATATGTCACACGTCCAATGTCAACAAACACAAAAGCCTTTGGCCAAATAACCATTTTTAGACAGGTGATATTTTAGGGTAAGAATCATCATGTTTGAAGTTCTAGCTCAGTGACTTTCAGCAAATTATTTTTATGTGGCTTATTGCTGAGTGTAAGATGGAGATAGCGGTAGTACTGACTTCACAGGACTTAATAGATGATGGGCATTAGAAGACACTATAAACATAAGTGCCATTGCATTAGTTTTATTTTTTTCTTCTCTTCAAAGAGGTGACCTGTCCATGGAGGATGCAGCAGACTAGACAAGAAAAAGAGCAGAGCATTTTCTTTATGAGTAGTTTCCAGATTTCTAACAGAATGTTCTTTTGAAGAAATTATATTGCATTTTAGAGAACTGTGATAAGATTTTTGGGGAACATAAATCTGTACAGACATATTTTATGCAAAATGATGGAAAGCTAACATCTCATTGTGTATGTTTTCTATGACTATAAAACTCTTCAGAACATATTGAAGGCCCAAATGTAAGAAAGAATCCAGTTAGTTTAAATAGTGTTTGGGTGAGATCTTGTCAGGTGTTTATGAATTTACCAACTTGGAAAAATACAAAGTTAACTGAAATATCTTCTTTTAGCTATTATAGAATAACTGTGCCCATGTGATTGTTATCTTTAGACCATCGTTTTAATTCTAATATAGTGGCACTTTGGATCACGAGCTTAAATCTTTCTACAATTCTGGTTGCAGTGGAAAGTCTATGAGTGATTTTTTTCTGTTTACTAGTAATATGAATATTAATGTTATGTAAAGTTCATTTTAATGATACTTAATTAATAATCAAAGGATGAAACAAATAGGGCATTAACATCAGTGCTTTGCATCATTTGCTAAAAGAATGAACTAAAGCAGCCAAAGTTAGAAAATCTATTTAAGCGTGGCGTGGTCTACCATGAAAAGTTCTGTTCTAACACCAGTCTACCTCCAGACAGATCCCTGGGACTGGGACTTTTGAGGACATGTAGAACCCAGAGAAAGGTGAAGAGTACAGCCTGCATCTACGTAGCTGTAGGAAACGACCGGGGCTTTTTCTTACAGACAGTGGCCAGTGGTGTCCTGACCACTGCACTTTCTGGAGTCTCTGTCTGATTACACTGATAGACATCGCACAGCATTTCATTTGATCTTAACCTCACAACTCCGTAAGAAAAGACGTATTATTGGTTCTTTTCCAAAAATGAAGAACTTGAAGCTTTAAAGTTAAAGGAACTTAGTTGAAATCACAAAGCTAAAAACTAGTAGTGGTACCCCGGATGCTGTCCTCTTCAGTGAAGGGCGGGCAAAGACGGGACTGCAGGGCTGCCAAAGTGGCCACTCGGTTTAACACAGTCTTCAAGTTGCTTTCTGCTGTTTGTAAAGCTGTATTTTATAGTTGCAATTTTCAAAAGATCTATCAAAAGCAAACAAAATGTTTTCAACTTAAAACACAAAAAACTTGTTGAGTTTTTTTTTGGAGGAGATTGGACAATGATGGTTACTAGGATAATAACAATAGAAATTTTTGAGAACTTATATGGGACAAGCAATATTAAGAATATTCCATCCTCCCAAGGATCACAAGTATGGGATAGCATCATTTTATTTTCACTCTGCACATCAAGTAAATAGAGATAAAAAGGCTAAATAATGTCCCCCAAGGTTATACAATGATCAAAAGGGAGACTCAGAACTCCAGTAACCTCCATATGAGGTCAAAACCCATGGTGCTCCTGAGATATTATACTGACAAAAAATAAACAACAAAAAGTTTACATAATCTGGTAGATTTCTGATAAGTATTGCACTCAACTCCTGGTAATTCCATTTAAATTTAGCCTTCCCAATTGAGCTTTCAGAATAATTGCACAGTGGTTTCATGGCACAATATATTACACCTATAACGAAAGCCTTTATGAAAACAAGCATTTCTAAGGCAGAGAAATGCAGGGAAAGGACTATACAAGCTCCCTCCCAATTTTGAACAGGATACAGATTCTCGGCTAACTCTTTCACTTAATTGGTAAAAAGTCATGATTTTGCTGATACCTCCTTAAGGCTCCTATATCCTCAATAAAATGCTTATGTTTACTTGCAGCATGGATACATTCAGCCATAGAAATACAACGGAGAACAATACAAAGTAATTTGCGTCCTTTGTCCAAAAGCATGCCTTTGTGGTCACACCTTCTCAATGAATAGCGGCAGACGTGCAACACAGCTAACAAGTTATTTTAATGGGGTGATGTGAGGGTGTGTGAACTGTTAGCTCCTGGGACAGTGAGTGGCAGATTCCACCCCTCATTACTGTGCAGATTAGTCTCTGAGAATTCATTAGCGCCCACGGTGGCAGCTCTGAGTGCCCTTAATTTGGAGGAAGAGCCAGGAGGCCTGTGTGCCCACGAAGCTCTGAAGACAGGGCAAAGGACTCTCCTGAGAAGAGGGCAATTATTCATCGGGCGTTTCTAGCATTCAGTGACAGCCCCCTTCCCTTTAGTCTTTGTCAGTGTGTACAATGGAAAACAACAGAGGACTTAGGGTTTCACTTCGCCGACGAGGAGGCAGGTTAGTGCAGCATGTTTCACAGGTGTGGTCCTTCCGTACAGCTTATCTCAATTACAAACGACGTTTTGATTTTACAAAAGGATGACAGTTAGGAGTAGCAGAGAAAAGTGTAATTTGTTAATAGTTCTAATATTTCATTTTCAATCAATAATTTTATCCTCTGCACAAAACCACCAAGACAACTCGCTATTGATTGATTTTAAATTTTATATATGCTATTTCTGTCACATGCGGTAGAGGCATTTCTTTGAATAAACTTCATAACAAACACAAAAAATATGCTGGCTCCTGGGTAGATAAAGGTGCCAGTGGGCACTGTTCACATGTTGTTAAAACGCTCTCAAACTCATGTCTGTAGTCTTAGGTAAGAAATGTGTTCTCCACTGATACATACAGAAGTGAAGCTAACTTTACCTGGGATGAACCCCCACCTGTCACCAGTGGATCAACGTGGTGTTAGTAGGCAGAGACTGGTAAGGTGGCGGCAGGATCCTGAAGGGTGTATCCCCCTGCCCAGCTCCCCCTTTTGCTCTCTGCTTCTTGGCTGCCCCGGGTTGAGTGCACTGTCTTCGGCCTTGCCCTTCTGTCGTCCTACTTCCCTGGGAGCCCGCCGACTATGGACTGAAACTGTGATGCAAAACAAACCCCTCTTCCCTTAAGTCACAAGGGTCAGGACTGCATCTTAGCAACAGGAAAATGACAAAGACGTTGATGATTGTGGTTCGTATATATTAATTACTTAATACGTGCCAAGCACTACTGTAAGTGCTTCATGTGGATGAATATGAATAATAGCCATCTCATCTGGCTGTCATCAGGGTTAAATTTACTTAATCGTTTCATCAGCCCTATATGGCATGCCCTAATGTTATTTCTTTTGTAGTTGAGGAGAGCCAGACACAAAGAGATTGGGTGATTTGGCTAAGGACACAGTTATAAAAACCCAAGCGACCTACCAGAGTCTAGTTCCTAAGCTTCACCCCTACTCACTAACCAGCAGTAGCTAGCTATGTTCTTCTACCATCAGTGCAAGGTTGGTTGCTTCCAAAGCAGACACAGTAAGAAATGCTAAATGCTTTGATAGATTAAGTCATTCATTTTGAATCATTTAATTCTCTTAACCCACTTGTAGCTGCCTTGGAATATTTTTTGATATGTAGAGATAGTCCTCCACATGATGCAACACCAATACTGAGAATTATGATTTCAAGATCTTTTATTTTCTTGTTTCAGTATTTGCAAAGTTAGGGATAAACATACCTTTTAAGAAATTATTCATGATTTAATTTTTAATAAAATCAAATCAAGAAATAGATGAATAGTTAATAGCAACTCAATTTGCTAAGATAATGTCAGGGAGACAAAGAAATATGCTTCCAGTATGAACGCAGTAGGTTTTGGTGTGGGAAGAGCAGTGGTGGGATGATTTCACTGACAGGATCTAAGAGACAGACCCCAGGCTGGAGGAGAAAGGCAATTTAAAGGCCAAGCACCAGGCTTCCAAGCTGACTGAAGGAGAAGCGTGCACACAGTTTTTCAGGCTGTTTTGTGTGTGACTCTCCCTTTGGTCCCATGGAGCAAAAGACGAGACGTTGTCCTTTTGGTCTTCTAAACTAAAATTTATTACAAGGTGTGTATGATGATGATACCGGTTAGAGTTTGTGTGGCAGTGAAGACTAGTGCCCACAAATGCACACAGTTTGCTTCTTCTACCTAGAACCAACACTAAACTACATCTCCCAGGCACCTGACATTCTGACCAGTGACAGTGGGGAGGAGCTATCTGCCTGGTCTCTAATCACCTCGCGCCATCCTGCATTCTCTCATCCATTTGCTAGATGTCACACAGTAATTCTGTGCTGAAGATGGAAATCAACTAGATCCCCTAATGACCGGGTATGGCTCTGCCCCTTGACAAGCCGCGTCAGACAGGGATAAGAAAAAGAAATGAGCATTCGCTGTATTAGGCCACTGAGATTTTTTATAGGTAATTAAATTAATAGACAGATGAAATGTCCCAAAGAAATAAACAAAAGAGCTGCTTATAGCATCTACAATTTTTCTTATTAAAACAGTGCTGGAATCTGAACATTGGTGAAAAATCTACATTTAAATAAGAGATGGTGATTGGTGTTTAATGATGTAAATTGGGGAAGGGCATGTGACATGCGTTTTGGTTGCAAAAGTCCAGTAGATCTTTTGCAAAGTCCTGACTCAGGCAGAGCAGAACACCCAGTCAGACTGCTCTCCCCCCACATGCCTGCTGGATCCTGAGGGGCTCCCCTGCCGTCCCCTGGACAATCGGAGGACGTGGGCCACCCAGAGAGGGAGGTCCTGGCCTGGTGAGTCACCTGAGTTCTCACGAAGGGTCACTTAGCAATTTGCTTACTCTATCTGTACCTACCTTTCTTACCTGTTACGTCAGGAGAAAGCACTTCTACATAGAGTGGCTTCGAAGATTAAAAAATTAATTTAAAACCATGCTTGGCACATTGTTTTAAACGTACATGGTGTATGCTCGATCTATGTTAGCTATTATTATCCCTCTCTACCTGGAATATTAAGGCTTGTAATTCTTAACTCTTTTCTAAGCTAGGGATTTTTTTTTCCTTTTTCTTTATCATGTGGGAATGCTTAAGGCAATAAGAAAGCTGTGTTTATTTTAATAATCTTATTTTTAAAATTCATATTTTCTGAGTTCCGACTCAGTCGGAAAATCTTCTCTTGGTCTTACCTTCAGACATATAAGGAAGGAAAACTTTCAACTTTTACCTGGCCCCAAACACTCGGGGGCAGCAGCAACCGGAGAGAGGTCTCGGTGAAGCTAAGTGTCCCTACACTCTTGTCCCAAAGCTCAGCAGGCATTCTGTACAGGAAGTTAAATCCACGTTACTTATTAATTGCTAGTTAAATGCATCAATGATTTAGTTTATGAAGGAGACCAACAAGATGTTAAATAGAAAACCTCAGCTTTCTGTTGCAGAAGCCTACTCCATCTTTGCCACATCTTTCAAACGTAGCTGGGCTACAGTGGGAAGGCCAAGGCCAGCTGTCCTCATGGCTATAAGGGAGGTGACTTCATGAGGAGCCGAGATTTTGATGGGGTGAGGACATTTACAATGTATTTTACACAGAAAGAGTCCATTTTTCCCCTCCAAATCCCCTGGCAACAGCTAATGATTAATGCCAAGAAGAACAGACTTGCCCTTTTCCTCTTTGGCTGGTTATTTCATCATGGTGCAGCCGGGCTCTCTCACGTGGGTAGGAACGCGATCACTGGCCGGAGTGTATCAGCTTCGTTCGCCGTGTTTTAGAGACAATCAGCTCTCCACGGGTTCTTCAAGAGAGCAAACGGAGTAGCCGCAGACACCATGAATAAGACCAACAGCATCGAGGATGCAACGAAGGAGAACCTGCCAGTGTCTGGGTGATGAGGATCACTCAACTAGCCCACCTGTCACTCACGGAAAAGGAAAGAGAAAAGGAAATACAGCTCACCTGATTTTAAAGGTTTTAGTACAATTCAGTAGCTCTTTGATTTTTTTCATAAACTAAATCATTGATGAATAAGTAATGTATATTTAATAATTACAAACTGATCAAAGCGAGCTACATGCATGTACAAATCTGCCAGAATGAAACCCATTAATCTGTGTAATTAATACATGCTAATAAAAAATATTAAAAATTAAAACTAAGTTCTGTGCCAAAATATTGTCTTCAACCAAAGAGGAAGACATATTTTTACCTGTAAAGAATGAAGTGGTTTTTATTTTTCTCAATAAGGACATAGGACAGATGATATAGAAAAATGGTGAACTGTAAGAAAATGAATACTAGGAATTTAAGTCAAATTAAAACACATTTTTTGAAGCTTTACAAAAGAGCCTTGTCTTTACTTCATTTTTTAAATCTAGGTTTCTGTTTAATACAGCTAAACACACTGAATCTCTTGTTCAGGCTTTCTTTATATCAGCTTGAATGTTCTAACTGTACCAGGAAAAGATAGACATTTTGCGATTCTTCTTGGCTGCTAAGTCTCTGAACTCTGTTTGCAGATTAGGGGCTTGCCCTCTCTAGAGAAAATGAAAATACGCCGGACACTCACTGGCCAGCGTCTGTTAGCATGTAGCCTCCACTGACCGCACAGCACACCCTTGATTCCAGTAGAAGTAGAGGGCTATCAGCGCAAGAAGCAGAAGTCTCCAGAAATTTCTCCCAGAGTTGGTCAGACGCTACCCCAGGGCCAGGCTGGACCGTGTCCCCGCGAATGGCTCTCACATCCAGGGTCGGTATCCCGGCAGGCCACTCAGTGGGGAGCGTGACAGATCTGGGAGGCCAGCTTCCCTGCCTTCCTCAGACACAGTTTGCAGCTGCTCAGCCTCAGAGTCTGGTGTTGCTCCCATGGCTCCCACAGTTCAGTGGCCTCCCTTCCAGCCTATCTTTATTCTTTCGCACATTTTCTTTGAATACTCTTAGATTTAGGAAAGAGTTGCACAATTAGAGCAGAGAGCTTCCCCGTATCCTTCTTCTGGCTTACACTAATGTGAGCATCTTCTGTAACTGTAAACTCAGTTTCTCCAGTTTTTCTAAGTCATTTCGGTTCCAGGATCCAATTCACAAAAGCACATTATGTTTTCAAGTCGTATCATCCTAGTTGCCACCAGTCTGTGCCAATGTCTTAATCTTTTCTCGTCTTTTAGGAGTGTGACAGCTCTGTGATCAGGTGTATTTGTATTAGTCCACGCTTGCAGTACACAATGCTCACATGCCTCACGGAGAATATGCGCATGTACATAGCACATCTTGATTCTTTTTTTGTCCCCCCCCCTTTTTCCTCCCTTTTTTCCCTCTCCCCTCCCTCCAAACCTTCTCCCCCTCCTATTTTCCTGTTTCTTCTTCAATTCTTGTTTTTCTAAAATCCCTATTCCTTTCTTTCCCTCTTCCCTCCCCCATTTCTTGTTCTCTCTCCCATTTGAACATGTTCTTCCTACTTCCTAATATCTATCCTCTATTTTGGTCCTTATTTGGCTTTGGAAACAGCCCACATGCTCACCAACAGATGAATGGGTAAAAAAATGTGGTATTTATACACAATGTAGTACTACTCTGGCATAAAGAAGGATAAACTTGAGGCATTTTTAGGTAAATAGATAAACCTTAAATGAAATAAATCAGACATACAAGTTTAATCTCCCTTTGCTTCTCTTGTGTGTGGTCAGGTATTTCGTAAGACACCCCTCAGCTCGAGCTCTCCTGGTAGTCTCCCATGATTAGAATGAGGTCATAGATTTGGGGGAAGAAACTGACAGAGTTCATGCACCCTTCTCAGACATCATGTCAGGAAACGCATGACTTTCATGTCTTTTCACTGGTGATGTTAACCAAGAGCTATTGGCTAGCCCGGCAGGTGCTAGGCTGCAAAATTGCAAACTTACTCTTTCTAGTCTCACACTCTATTCATTAGAACCAAGTCACCAAATTTAGCCAACACTAAGAGAGAAATTAAGCTCCACCTCCAAATTTTTGGACAATTTTAGTGCTAAAATCACGACAGCACGTAAAAATATTTTGAGGGAGATACTTTGTGGTTATAAAAACATCCTGTTTTTCCTTAAAGTTTCACCTACTAATTTTAACTTTTGTTAATAGATCTTGCCTGAGACAAATATTGCTGTGATATTCTTACGGTAATTTTCTATTTCCTCACGTTCTTCCACAGGTATTCACTGGGATTCTTCTGACATGTGTATTCGTCTCATTTCCCTCATCTGTGCACTTGTTTATTTGGTCTGCACTTTTTTCTTTCTGTCTGCACTCATGGACATCTATTTTATTGCACTGTTTTATAATCCAATACTATTGTTATATATCTTATTGCCCAAATTCTTTATTATTCTAGATTATTTGTAGCTCTTTCAGGTTGCTTCTTTTGTAACTTTAATTTGCCAGTATCCTGGTTTTAGAAAATTCGTATTATTATATCCCTAACTTCAAACACTAAGATGTTTCAGGTTCACTTTTCCAGCATAGTCTTTGAATCAACAATTTTGCCAAGAAACCTTCCTTCCTTTTATTGAAGAATGGTGTTTACAAATCCACAAGTCTGGCATGATGGCCTGTAATACCAGCACTTTGGGAGGCTAAGGCAGGAATACTGCAGATTCAAATTCAGCCTGGGCAATTGAGCAAGTTAGTAGTAGCCTTTCTCGAAAAATAAATAAATAAATAAATAAATAAATAAATAAATAAATAAATAAGAGAAGGACTGGAGATATAGCTCAGTGCAAAAACCCTGAGTTTGATCTCCCAGTACCCCCCCAAAAAAAGAAGAACAAGAAAGAGAAGGAGGATGGGGGGAGAGGAAGGGGAAGGGAAAGGGAAGAGAAGGAGGAAGGAGGAGGAGGAGGAGGAAGAAGAAGAGAAGGAGGAAAAAGAGGAGGAAGAGGAGGAAGAAGACAAGACAGGAAAGAAAAGAGAAGAGAAGAGAAGAGAAAAGAAATCAATGAACTTGGAGTCATCCTTTTATTGGGGCATCACAATTTCTAGGATTCCTTAACAGAAATAACTAAGAAATATGTGTATTTATGTAATTTTGTTTTTGTGTGTCTGTATATCTATCTATATACACACATATGAATATATATATTTCTGTATCTCTTTATCTATATATGCAAATATATCTTTCAAAAGATATATACTGTATATTTACGTATCTATTTAAAAAAAAAACAAAAAAACATGAGTTTATTCTCACAGCTCCCACCCCAAGCCAGCATGACAAGTTTGATTCTGGTCTTTTCTCTTTTTCTCGGAGCCTCCTTTCTCTGACAGCAAGGAGAGGGCCTCTCAGTATCACCGCGTGTTTACTCCTCCTTGCACTCCAATACGCACATCCTAAGAATTGCTACGCTGTGCAGGATAAATTCACCAACGCACCAAAGTTGTGTATACTGTTACTTTTGTATGCAACCCTACAGCACCCGTCAAGACACTTTGTTAAAATCGCTCATGGGCTCCCTCCTCCCTGACGCTCCTCAGACAGGTGCACGGGTCGCGCTCTGCGCTGTGTCCTGCCTCTCCCAGCAAACGGGGTGATTCGCTTTACTCTGCAGGCGGAGGGTACATGCACATCTGCGTCTTGGCCGGGGCAGGGTCCTGTGCCACACAGACCAACTCCGCCACCTACAGTGCTCTCGGCTGGCCGTTGGGAGCGATTGCTCTGTCCTCTTTCACAACCCCCGGAGATCGCCCGTCTATTGTCTGCCCCCTAGTTGCACACCTCACAGGATGACGTGTAAACCGAAGCACACTTACGCAGCCCTGTGTCTGGCTTTGTTTAACACAACGCAGTTAAGTTTTATACACGCTTCTCCATGAATCAGCTACCATTTTCATGACCGTCCTACCTTTTTACTTCTGAAAGTCTGAATAGAAAAACACACACCCCTCATTAGAAAGTACATGACGTAGTCGTTTATGCAGTTAAGACCCTCTTTGTTCCGGGCACAATGTGCTAAGGGCTGGGACTTCATCGCTAAACGAGGAGCACATGGTCTCCTCTCCCATGGGACGTCTATCATACGATGCCAGCATTACAGAAAAAACAAAATTATGTACGAACATAGATGTGTGACAGTTAATCCTGTGTGTCAGTTTGACTGGCTGCAAGGCACCCAGATTAAACTCTATTTCTGGGTTTGTGAAGATCCGTATTTCACAGGTGGACCCAGTGAAAAGACAACCCTCCTCAACACGGGCGGGGGAGCATCATCCGACACTCTTGTCCTTGCCTGGAAGGACAGGCGGAGAAAGGAATCTGCCCCTTTTCCCTGCCTGCCTGCTTGAGCCGAGCGGTCTCGTCTTCTGCCCTCGGACTTAGGTCATCGGTTCTTTCCCTTCTCAGGCCTCGGGGTCTGACGGATCACACCACAGGCTTTTGTGGGTCTTCAGTAGATGGCAAATTCCAGAATCCTGTCACCTAACTCCCCATGAGAAACATTCTCTGGGCACGGTTTCTCTGGGAAACCCTGATCAGTACAGGAAGAGCCACCCAAGCCAGTCAGGGCGCAGGTGGGACTCCCAAGGAAGGGACTGAAGATGAAGGAGGACGAATAAGTAGTAGAAGAAATCGCACAAAACATACAGGGATGGAAATATTTCCAGGCAACAGGAATTGCCTGTTAAGAGGTCTATAACTATTTTGTTTTTAATTTTTGTTTTTACTACTACATGCTTGCAGTACGTTACGATTACATTCCTCACGGAGAGCTGGTACATAAACATAACACATCTCAATTATTCTTTTTACGCTCGCTTCTCCTCTCTTCCCTCCCCTTCCCCCATCTCTTGGTCCCCTTCCAGTTTGCAAAAGATCTATCTCTCTACTTCCTATTATCGGCCCTTTATTTCGCTCTTTAATTTATTAGCACCTCAGGAAATGAGCGCCTTCAGGACAGCTGAGGGGAAAGGAGAGGAGGGAATGAAGTGGAGGCGGACGGAGGCGGGTAGCACACAGCTGTGCAGGCATCCTGAGTTCCTCCTCCTGGAAACTGCCCACCCGGAGAGCCTCAGCTCCCCCCAGCTGAGACCCCACCACCTCGCATCCCCATCCCCACATTTACTGTGAACAAGATGAGTGTGAAGTGGTAAATTGGGGATAGGCAGTAATGTTGTATTCTGGCACTGAAGTGAATCTAGAAAGTCACTCCGAAACGCTGTGTTCTCAGGTAAACCATCACGGCCTCCTCCAAAGAGGGAGCGATCGAGTGTTCGGATTCGGAGTTGCAAACGTGTTTTTCCTCGTGAAGAAAATAAATTTTTAAAATGATGACAAGTGGTACAATTCTGCACAAGGCTAATGAACTCGCGGCGCTTCCCGTGGTGAAGTGCGGCCGGAGAGCTGGCCCGCCGGCCTGACACGGACACTGCGGGCGCCGAAGAGGCCTGAGTACTGGCCCCCGCGACCTCTGCGTGCTGCTCCCGAGATGCCCGCCTCCCCTGCACCACCCGCCCGACCGCGAGGAGCAGCCCCGACGACCCGAAAGGTAGAAAAGGCAGCCTCAGTCGCCTGTTTCTTCCTTGCAAGTGTCACTTGACTCTTTCCCTCAGACAATATAATTCTGCCTGCAGCTCCGCGGAGAGGTCCTATGAAGAAATGATCGGTCTGGTCGACTTTTTAAAAATGTAGTAAACTTTCAACTTCCCATCAGAAATGGTCTTTGACAAACTTTGAGCTGTGAACATATCGTGTGTGTTGGCAGCAATTCGGCCACCTTTCCTCCCCGCTGCTGTTGGTACGTGCTTGCTGATGTGAATCCTGATACTCAAAATGTTGTGGCTGCCAAACAGGAAAGAAGTTACGCGGGAAACTCCCTCCAGCGTCACCCGTAGCGTTCCCGGCCGCGTGAGGCGGTGCTCAGTCGTCACACTTGACAGATGAGGTGACTGAGGCCCGCGCAGGCTTAATAACAGCCTACACTCGCACACTTGCTGAGCGGTCAGGCGTTAGAATGAACCTGATCAACGGAGTTCAAACCCTGTTCCGTGTCCTGCTTCTCACGGGGCTTCAACCTCAGCTCTCAGCGCCGGCGAAATCGAGTGATTGCTTCAAAAGCCAGCAACAAAGAGATTAGTTAGGGATTTTTTGTGATGGTAATTTAACATATTATCTTTATTCTATTGTTCCTTTAATATGAGCAGAGCGTTACTGATAAAACGGAAAGTTTATATCAAGTTTTGAAAAAAATGAAAATTTAAGTAGGTTTTATCCTTGCTCTGGGCTTCTGTCTTTTCTATAGGTGGATAAAAATGCTTTCTGCTAGAAGTATTATTTTAAAAGGAAAATTTTCATGAGCTTATGAAAATGAAAATAGTATTGAAGGTTATAAAATGGAAGAAAAGTCTATACGTTCAGCAAGTGCATAAAAAATAGGAAAATGGATAGACGTATATTTAGGTGCAGTTTGTTATTTTCTTTTCAATCTTGAAATTTTATTCATCAGTCTTTTGAAAACTGTGTGCACAACTTGCTTGACTAGCAAACTGAGTTTCACTGAGACAGTTTCCAGATTTATTTGCTAGTATGAAAAAAAATCCTTATATCTACTTCTTTTCTCATTTGTAGAATGTGTTTATAGGAGAAACTTATGTACTGTGCAGAAAAGGACATACGATTGACTGGTATCTTCATTTATGTATATAATACTGAAGAAATACTTATCCGTGATAGAAATCTTAATGCTTCTTGGAAAGGTTTTATCTTTCGGTAAGCAGTAAGATGCAGTTTTTCTTCTCTTTCTTTCTTCCTGTCTTCCTTCCTTCCTGTCTGTCTTTCGTCTTTCTGTCTTTCTTTCTTTTTTCGTAGCCGTAGTTTATGATTGAATGTAAAGACCATGAAGTTACAATGAAACTACAGTGTCTTGAAAAAGACAATCTAGTGCATATTTCTTAAAAAATGTATATCCTGGAGCAAGGATGACTTGGACTTTATTTAGGCTTCATCACTTATTAGCCGTGTGACCTGGACATATTATTACTGTTCTCTAAGCCAGAGTTTCTCACATGAGGTAGCCTAATCATCACCTCGTTTAGGGTTATTTTACTCATTATGTCAGAGAATGCATATAAAGTACCTAGCACAATGCCCAGCACATTAAAAAGTAGTCTGTGAAACTTCATTACTGTGACCTATTTATTCGTTCTGCATATCTTTTGTGACTCTGACATCACTTTCAGTATCCAAATCTTTAACAACTTATTATATTGTGAATATTTTATTTATTCATTTATTCATATTTATCTACCACCTAATACATACCATGTACTAGTCTTGTAGAAAAATGACTCTTATTTAATACTCATCAATGTTCTGAAATCAAAATGATTTCATGACTTTTGTATTTAAAAAATAACAGTTGGTCCCCTGTGAAGCAGAATTTAGGATACGCCATTATAACTCTAAAAGATTTGGTGTTATTTTAAGTTTATGTTGATACTTTTCTAAAAATGAAAAATGACACCACATTTTGTGGGTCAGTGGCTACTGAGAATTCTTTTTACAGCTGCTTTGCGTCATTTATCTTCATCAGGCACTAAATAAACCATTTTTTGTTATTTAGAAGATCATTGTGTCTTTTATAGCCTGGCTCCCAGATTGCTGAAGAATATAACTTAACCTTTTTTTAATCCATGCATGTGGAAAAATAATATGTAACAGGGTCTCTAAAACTCTGCCTCAATACATCTCCTTTAAATATATAAATTGGCCAAAACTATCAGCTGGTGACATTTGTAGGGAAAGGGAGCTTACATTAAGTGTATATTGCACAAGGTTTTCGAAAACTCTGAAATTTAGATTCAATTTGGAGATATATTTTTGGTGCATTGCTAACACCCTGGAAAGTCTATGTGACATATCAACCCAAAACATGTATATTTGGCATATATACATATATACCTATGACATTAGCAGTGCTATCTAGTGGGTAAGCAGCAGCCTTCTTATTGTTATTTAAGTCTATGTGTAAGGTCTAGAGAAGTTAGGCCTCCAAGGCTGCCCGGAGTGATGTCACGAGAAGGTAGTAAGGAGTCCGACTTTGTGAAAAGCTGGTGTTTACACCAAGAGGTCACATGCCAGCTGGCTACATATAAACTAAAGAAAAGCCAACAAACATCTTAAGGCAGTTCTTACTCTTGATGTGCTGTTGGCTTGCAAGCCTAGCGCAGTTTTTTAAGACCTGGATATCGAGTGTGTTTTCTAAGTAAGCATAAATCCTCTCAAAACTTTTGAATGGCTTGCTGCATAAATTATCCTGGACATAATAAGAATCTGTGTTTATTTTCCCTTTGCATGGTAGTATTTAAAAATCCTATTTTAAAAAAAAACGGTGACAATGTTTTACCTTATGATTTAGAGAAAACATACTCTAAGATTGAATAAAGCAAATTTTGGATTATTCTTACATGTGTCCTATTTTTATTCTGAAGAGCTGAATATTTGTTTAAATAAGTATTCAGTGGGGTGGAAATTCAGTGGACGTGTTTGGATATTGCTAATATGTAAAGAAGCATGTACTGAAGAGTCTGCTCTGTGACTGTGTGTACCCCTTTCACCCTCGGCTCCCCTCCTTCTCTCCTTCCTCCCTCCCATCCTTCTTCCCTAGCTTTTCCTCTGTCTCTGTCTCTCTCTCTTTCTCTTCTTTCTTCCTCCAACCCTCCTTTCTCCATAATGTCCTTCTTTTTCATAGTTCTAAGCTTAAAATAAACATCATGAAACACTGTATAAAGCATATCACTTGTAGTAACAAACTATATTGGATTGTATCTTCACAGTACAGTTTAATCTTCAGTTCAGGTTCTTTGACAGAGTGAAGACGTGTTCTTAGCTGAGTAAATGGGTTATGGGGAAGAAAAGAGGAAGCAGAGATGTAATGTTTCAAGGTTATTCCTTAAAATGGAGGAGACTCAAAATGAAAAGAGATGGTGATGACATATGAAAGTTATATACTCAAATCTAAAAACTAGAGTAGAAATAGGCTAATATTCCAAATCTAACATGAGATTGAGGATAAGATTCATTAAATATTTGGTGGAAATACTATTGTTTTCTCATTCTCTGATGCCTTTATTTATTTTTCTGGCATTTGGGTTTGTTCAAATAACTCCAAATTTCTGAGATTCTTACAATCCCATAAAATATTTGTGGGGTTAAAAAGCACACAGTGTTAGCATATGGAACTGGTCTTCCCAGAATGGTTAAATATCACTGAGGAAGTCCCACCCAGCTTTACCCACGAATTCGCCTATCGTGATGTTCACTGGTTTATCCATAGACTTTATTATCTGGTAGACTCTTTAAATTTTACAGAGCAACAGAGAGATCTTGACATTTACAGTGACGTTCCTTTTCTGGACATTTGGCTTTAATAATATAGAAGATCTTGTAGTTTAACTCTTTCTTGCCACCTGGATGGACACCATCTGGCCAGTCATTTAAAATAAAAGAAATAGTCAATGACTCCTTTTCAGCACCATGCAGCGCAGAGTGGATCAGAGCTTCGGAAGGCGAAGGGTGGACACATGAGGTCATACAACGGCGGACAGGCTCCTCCCAATATCCACCTCTGTTTCGCTGCTAAGCTAAAGAATTTCATGAAGCAAAAGTCATTTTTTGAAAATAGTGAGTTTTTCTACCCCACGTGTTCAGGGTGACCTTCCTATTGCGTCTTCCCGATACCAGGGTGATGGCAGAGCACTTTCAGAAGCTCCAAACACCACGCCAGGTGCCCACAGGATGGGCAAGCCTTGCATCTTTAGAAGATTGTACCTGCTTCATTGGTAAATATGTTTCCAGTATATGAGTCATTCACTCACAGGAATCACACAATGGAGGTTTCTTCCTACCCTTTTCAAATGGGAACCTGTCCATTTTTATGATTGTAAAAATAATTGGTGCTTAATGCATAAATATCATACACTCTTGAAGGTTAAGACAAGAGGTTTTAATTAGAGGTTTGATAGCCATTACTCGCTTTACAGTGTACCATCTTCTATCATTTTAATTGCATCCAGACACATTGACAGACTTGCTAACCAAAATTTGTAATCCTCTTTTACTCTACTAAGAAGAACGAGGGGCTGGGGATTTAGCTCAGTGGTTAGAGTGCTTGCCTAGCAAGCTCAAGGCCCTGAGTTCGATCCCCAGCACCAAAAAAAAAAAAAAAAAAAAAAAAGAAGAAGAAGAAGAACATGACACACATTTGCCATGTTAATTCTAAGGGTACAGCTTAGATAAGTAAGGCGTATTCCTATTACTCCAAAAAAGACCTCTAGACTTTTTTCTAATCTTGTGGAACTGTAACTCTGCCCGTTAAACAACTTTCACTCCCCTCACCCCGACCATTCTACTCTCTGTTTCCATGTATTTGACTACTTTAGATATCTTATAGAGGTGGAATCATAGTATTTATTTTTCTATTTAGGTTGTCCTCAAAATTCATTCATACTTGTAGCATGTGGCAGGGTTTTCTTCCTTTTGAAGGCTGAATAATATTCCACTGTGTGTTCATACCAGTTTCTTTATCCAATCACCCAACCCACGGACATTCGGGTTGCTTCCACCTCTTCACTATTTGAGTCATGCTTTCACGAGCACAGGTGTACAGTTGTCCCTTTGAGATCTTGCTTTCAGTTCTTTTGGATATACACTCTCAAGTGCATTGCTGGATCCCATGGTAATTCTATTTTTAATTGTTTGTTTTTTTTTTTTTGTTTTGTTTTGTTTTTGGTGCTGGGGACAAAACTTGGGTCCTTGTGCTTGCTAGGCAAGCACTCTAACCACTGAGTTAAGTCCTCAGTCCTCTATTTTTAATTTTTGAGGATCCAACATATTGTTTCCCACAATAGTTGTGCCATTTTACATTTCCAGCAACAGTGCACAAATGTCCTAATTCACTTGTCACCAACTCACCAACACTTGTTATTGTCTATTTTTCTTTAGTAGTTACATTAATGGATGTGAGGTGATAGCTTGAGGTGGTAGCTCGCATTTCTCTGATGACTGGTGAAGAACATCTTTTCATACATTTTTCTGCAACTTTTATATCTTCTGATAAATATCTACTCAAGTCCTTTGCCCATTCTTGAATCAGATTAATTTGTTTTTTATGGCTGCATGATACTTTATATATTTTGTATATAGATGTACTTTATATATTTTAGGTATTAATCTTTTATCAGATAAGTGATTTGCAAATATTTTCTTCTATTCTGTAGGTTGCCTTTTCACGCTGTGGACTGTTTTCTTTGATGCATAAAAGTTTTTAAGTGTGATATAATTCCATTTGTCAATATTTCCATTTTTGCTTGTGCTTTTGGGCTCATATCCAAAGAATCATCACCAACAAAACACCATGAAGCCTGTTCTCTGTTTTCTTCAGGGGGTTTTATGGTTGAGTCTTAAATTTAACACTTTAATCCATTTTCAGTGAATTTTTGTATATAGTACAAGGGTTCAAATTCCTTTTTTTATGTGTGGATATGCAGTTTCCTAACATCATTTGTTAAAGAGATTGTCTTGTGCCTTTTGCATGGTCTTAGCATTCTTGTCAAAGATTGTAGCAGCAAGAACGGACCATTTATCCCACTGGTCTGTGTATCTATCTTTGTGCAAATACCCACATTGTTTTAATTACTGTGGCTTTATAATATGTTTCAAAAGAGAATTCTCCAGCTATTTTTTTTTTCTTTTTGCTTTTGCGAAATTTTGCTAACTACTGGAAGTCCCCGGAATTCCATATAATTTTTTTTTTCTATTTCAACAACAAATGCCATTGGAATTTGGATAGGGACTGAATTGAATCTGTAGATGGCTTTCAAAGTACTGACATCTTAACAATATACTCTTCCAATCCATGAATGTAGAATATCTCTCACTAATTTGTATCCTTTAATTTCTTCCAGCAATGTTTTATAGTTTTCATTTTACAAGTGTTTAACTTCTTTTGTTAGGATTATTTTAAATTATTTTTGATACTATTGTAAGCCTCTTTTTCTTTCTTTCTTCCTTTCTTTGTTTCTTTCTCAGAATGAGAATGGAATCCTGAGCATTGCACATGCAAGCACCCTACCAGTGATCTACACACCCAGTTCTTTTTCTTTTATTTAATTTTAAAATTTTGAGGCAGAGTCTCGCTAAGTTGCGTAGGCTGGACTTGCGATTACAATTCTAGTGCCTCAGCCTCCTGAGTAGCTAGAATTAGAGACATGCACCACTGCACCCAGTGAACTCTGTGTGTGTGTGTGTATGTGT
>PVJO010017940.1:0-37936 GCA_004026905.1 Hystrix cristata | reverse complement strand
GCCTATGTAGGAAAAAAAAATTAACAGTTAATCTGCTCTTAGTATCCATGTCTTTTATCTCAAAGATAGGAAAGACAGGAAACTAAAATCCAATGCTTCTCAATGAACAAGCATCTCCCACTAAGTATAAAAGGTTCCTGCTTTATTTGGATTGTAGAGGAACCATCAACTAGAAATAATCAACAAGAAACATACATGAACATGTGTTACTATAAACTTGCATTCCCACATGCTTACAAATATTCATTACTACACCATAACCTACTCTCCTGCACAGAGAATGATCAGATTCAGAGCAGGAACCGATCTTTAAAATCTCCCGTTACAACTTTTTTGAATATGAAAAATGACTCCCCACTCCAAAAAAGGATTAATTTTTCTAATTTAAAGAAATGAACTCAAGAACAGTAAAGAGGTCCACTCGTGCCTGTTCCCAGCCACAGTTCAGCTACTCAAATACAAGCCTTCTTTTATTGCTCCACCTACAAGGTGAGAGAGTAGGACTAGAGAAATACCCTGCTCATATTTGTACTGTTCTCTGCGCCTCTCTCAAAATTTACTTTCAGAAACATGATACCTAAAAATATCTCTTACCTCACAACACTTCCAAGGCAGGATTTAGTGAACTACTATTATTTAGGGATGGGGCAGGGCAGCTGATCGGACACTGGAGCCATTCTGTAGACCAAGCAGAGATGCTCCCAATGGCCACCACCATCCAAGCCCAGCCCTTCAGACACTGCTGCATACTGGAGGAGTCCTCTGGGCCCTCTTCTCCCCTGGCCTGTTCTCTGCTGAACAGCCATTGCTTGAGGATTGCCTGTGAAGGAGGGACTGTCTCTTATTCATCTTTTTATCTCCAGTAGGTAGCACAATGCTTGGGATGTAGAAGATCCTCAACAAAGGTTTTCTGAATGAGTTAATGAACGAACAAATGAGCTCATTCTCTCCTAGTACCTGTCTGATGTAAGGATAAAGCACTTCATACAAACTCCGACAATAGCAAGTACTCAGTACCCCTCAGCCTCTACATCATGGCCCCAACCTACTCTTTCCCCAGGCTACATCCCTCCCCTCTCCCCAACACCCTTTCTCTATGCCTATCAAACTAAATTAGGTACTTTTTCTAGTTTACTAGAGTACAAGGTGCCGGACATTGTGCTGAGGGCATTTACCTGCATTATATCACTAATTCCAGCAAAAACATGGAAGGTAGGTGTTGTCATTATTGCCTCACTAGAAATAAATTTCATGAGGGCCAGTATTTTTGCCTGTTTTATTCACTGTTACTACCCAGTTATCTACAACAAAACTTGGTGTAGTATGACATAGTTGCTCAATGAATACTGTGGAATAATTGAATATCTTTCTTGTACATGACAAAATTGATTCTGAAAAACACATGGTATTTGTCCAAGGTCATAATAATAATGACTCAAGTTACAATCCGATTGATCCCAATGACCATGCTTTCAACAACTTTCTCGCCCTCTCCAAAATGGGAGGGTGGTAATTGTCGAAGTGTTAATTTTGATTCAACTCAGAGACTTGGTACCACAGGCTAAAAAGAGTGATTATATTTACTCTGACCTTTAACTGTAAGGTATTGTTTATCTCCCAGATATATCTATGTAAAAAATAACATATTTACATGAGGCCCTGAGTTGGATCTCCAGCACTCCCCCAAAAAATTACATATTTGTTAAGGTAAATACTTACTTCTATGTCAACACCAATTAATTTTTCTGGTGTTTTGCCAAGAAATAAAATTATTTGTTTAGGCAAACCCAGTTAAGAGAAATATTTCCTTTTTCAGTAGATTTCCTTTGATTGGTTCCTGTTTAACCTATATCACAGAAATTATGCTAAGAAAGAAATTGTTTCTTCAATAACAAATTTTAAAACATTTAGAATTTTGGTGCTTTCCTAACCAGTGATGACTGGCTAAGAAGATAAAATGGAAACTACCAAAGCTTAAGGATAACAGTACTTTAAAAAAAAAAAACCTATTCGGTGAAAATACTTTATTAATCCATAAGTAAATTCCTATAGGCTGAACCAACTCTGCAGTTATTAAAGACTACTGTGTTCACATTACAGGTATAATTCATATTATATTTGTGATACAGATTTAAACGTCCAATGTATTGTATAAGTTATATTATGTAGTTTTGCAACTATGAAGCAAAGAACAGGAACATATGACATTGAAGCCTGAGAGTTCTAGATATGCAAACTTTCACATAAAGTCATAAGTAACTTTAAAATATGCATTATTACCAGTAATCGGATATTAGTGACTAAAAGAGTGGTTTGCAACTAAGAAGGTCAATACCGTTCTTATAAATAACCACATTCCCCAATGGGTAACAATTCATGACAGTGGATAGCAAAGAATGCTGATTATATTTATGCAACTGCTTATTTGACTACTTTGTGGCTTTTGGGGAACAAATGGGTAATAAAAATACATATAACTATATGACTAGTAATTCTTAAACTTTCATTTCCTAGTAAATGTTTTTTCATGTACCTACTATGCATCTGGTACCTTGCTAATTACTTGGAAATACAAAAATGAAAAAGATGTGGTCCCTGCTTTCATATTTATGCTAAGGAGAAAGGCTAATAATTATATTTCAATACAGCAAACACTTGTTGAGTGGTACTAGCTCTTTAATGAATGTTAACATCTCTACCTGAATTCTGGGCTAAAGAAATTGAATGTGTAAATGGCAGGGATTCCAGTGTGATTCAAGTGTGAAACACTGAGGTTCAACCCTAAAACCATTCCAGTGCCATGCTAAAGAGCTTGGGTTTTATGCTGCAAACAGAGAAAGCTGTCAAAGAGTTGACCTGAGTGATACAGTCACATTAATGTAAAATGTAACTCTGGCCACCATGGTCCAGAGAGTAAGCACAAGAATCAAAAATTTTTAAACATAAACTTTTAAAGGTTAAAGTTCCAAAGTAGGTAAAATTGATAGACTGTGACAAATAACTAGTTAAATACGGGCATGAGGTTAAAGAGAGGAGCAGCATGATGCCAAAGCCCCTAGCTAACTATTGAAAGAGTGACGTCACTGACACAGAAAACGCATGGGGATGACTAAAGTTGGGGCCCTAGTGGTGGAGGGAGTGAGTCTGGCTCACAATGTGCAGCGTTTGAGAAGCCAGCAGGAAATCAAGCAGAAATAACCTGTGGGACATTGGAGCTTCAGAAATGGAATAAGTAGCGACCCAGTGACCTAGAAGTAGTGACCTAGACTTAGAAGAACAATGAAGGCTGGAATCATATGCAGTAATGAGATTCCAAGGGAGAGTGTGTGAAATGGAAGAGAAAGCAAAAGACAGCAATTTTGAGTTGGGTGTGGTGGTGTACGTCTGTAATTCCAGCACTCCCAGAGGCTGAGGCAGGAGGATGCCAACTTGGAGCCAGCCTGGGCAATTTAACAAACCCCTGTCTCAAATAAATAAAAAGTGGCTATGGGGATATGGCTCAGTATGAAAACCCTGTGTTTTAATCTCCAGTATAAGAAAGAAGACGGGATGGTGGCAGACTCTTGAGACACCACCTCTTCAAAACCAGAAGCAAATCAGGAAGATAGGACAGGGGAAGCTGAAAGGCAGGTGGTAAGGCAAAGTCTCACAGCACAGTCCTGGCCGCCAGGGCAAGAGTTTCAAGAAGGCAGAAGCAGTACTGCCCGGTGCTTCAGAGACATTAAAAGGATGATGAGATTGGTATGTGAGGATCATTATTTATTGAAAACATATATTTGTTGTTGTTTAATGCAAACAGTCATCTGGGAAATGTGCACTCAGATTTTAGTAATAAAGCTGTCACAGTGATTGAAGGCCCTGGGTCCTTCAGGGCAGAGTGGCTGAGTAGCAAGAAACCCTACCTCCTAGTGGGTGGGCTGTGCTCCCACATACACTGCTGTGGAGACAAACCAGCCACTCGTAAGGCCCCGGGTGTCATCAGGACTATTACAATAGATGCGCCTGTCCTCTTACAGTTGCAGATTCAAAGCTTTCTCCCCTCCTTAAGCACCTACTTACCTCTCCTCTGTTTACATTCATGATAAGTGGCCCCTTGGTCACAGAGAAAGAATATTCAGCAAGAGCAACCACCCCTCAGTTTACCTGTTGGGAAGCTGGTCGTAATTTCTTATCCTCTGTCCCAGAGACACCCCTCCTTGTGTAAAGTCCCCACGGTTCTCATCTGTGTAGGATCCTGTAGCCACTCATCTTCTTCACAGCTTTGTTTTCTCAGCTCCTCCCTCTACTGGGCTTCATTCCCTTTGGCTGTCCTCTCTCTGGTTATTATATATCCTTTCAGTTCAACCTTTCTTTTCACTTCTCTCTACTTCCCTTCAAGGACAAACATCTTAAAAGAGGGTTTTGAACATGATGTGGTCCCTCTGTCCACTTCTTTACTCTCACTTAATTTGGCTCCTTTCCGCCCCACTTTACTGAAAGCTTGCACTGAGGTAGAGTATTACATGCCTGTAAAATCCCAAAATGCATTTTGACTGATATCTTTTTGATCTTGGGGTGGTAACTGATAGTATTTTGAATCTCTCTGGCCTCCTTCTCGCTGTTCTCTTCCGTCTCAGAGCATTCCTTCTCAGGCTCCTCTTTTCTGTACACCCTTCCATACCAGTGTTCTTTACAGAATCCTCTTCTAGTCTTGGTCAACATACATTTTTTAAATGGTCTTTTCAACTTTCATGCCCTTAGCTACCATTTTTACTCTGAGATTCCTAAATCTCCTATTTGTAGCTTGCATCAGCTAATACAGAAATATGGTTTGGTGGCTTTAGTTTTTACTATTGCTAGTATCACTTTCATCTAAGTTAAGAAGACAAACAAAAAAGTGATATATAGTTCCTCTCCAAGATAATCTCACTAGTGTCTAGATGGTTCTATTTCCAGTTCTCATTATTTCGAGTAGTCCACAACCTAAAGTCACTACTTGGTTGTCACATTGACTCTTTCATAATTTCTTCTTTTCTGATTTGCTTGGAGGTTGCTATTTTCTAGAATTTTCTCTCCAAAATGACCAGGTATTACTCACCACCTCAAAAATAAATTGATTGGTATGGTGGTCCCTTTTCTGCCACTGTATTAATAGGTAGGAAGAGAAACACAGTGGTAACCTTAGACAACAGGAATCTAAAAGTGTTATGGTTTGTGCCTAAATGTCCTCCCAAAGACTCATACAGTCATAGATGGGGTTTTTTCAGAGGTGCCTGGATCTGGTGTGTGTGATGCTGGGATTAAGGGTGTGTCACCACTAAATCGATCCACCGATTGGTTTGGCACTGTCCTAATCCCAGGAGCCTGAATAAGATATAAGCAGCAGAAAGAAGCTGCTTCGGTCTCCCTTGCTTACCTTGCTACCTTCTGCCTTTCTGACACGCCACTCTGCCTTGGATCCAGCTGATTGTAGACTGAAACCTCTACGAACTGTGAGCTAAATAAACCTCTTCTCCTTTAACTCTGGGTGTTAGGTATTTTGTCTCAGCAACAAGAGAAAAGTAACTAAGACAAAAAGTGTAATTACTCAAGTGTGAGTGGACATTTCCCAGAGGACCATTTTCATCAAACAACAGTAAAAAAACATTTGCCTCAATAAATAATGATCTCCAAGTATCTAGTAACCTCAGTCATCCTTTTAATCCCTCTGCAGCACCGGGCGTGCCGACTCTGCTCCTTCCTGAAACGCCTTCCGGGGCTGCCATGTCCGTGAGTTAGTCAAAACCCTTGGAAAACCTCCGAAACCTACTGGATTGAGGGAGACCCCTGAGTGGGAAAGTGACATCCTAAATCCAGGTGAAGAACAGCAGATAAAGAGAAAGTTTGCAGATAAACAATTTAATATACCCTGAGGTTCCTAACACTTTCTGTTTCTGATTAGCTAATAGAAGTCTAATTCTATAGCTTTAGTTTTTATATTCTATGACTAATGTCAAGTCAAGTGTCTATTTTGTCAATCTAATGATCCAAGTGGAATTTCTCTTTTTTTCTTTTCCTTTTCTTTTTCAACATATTAAACCTCTCCAACATTTTCTCCAGTTGCATCGCTTTAAAAATACACTAAATAACCACATATATTTTAAAACACAAAGGCTAAAGTGAGCACATGACTCATTTTAAATCAAGGTAATTACACAGAGTATAATAACTACCTGTAGGTATTGGTAAACACATGCAGCTTGATAACTGTGCTCCACCTCGAGTTAATTTTTATTTTTATCAGTACATGTTTGTGTGAATAATGATTACATTCCTTATGGGGAGCTGGTACATGTACATAACACATCTCTATTCTTTTTACATTCTCTTCCCTTCCCCTACTTCTCCCCATCCTCCATCTGTTTCTCCTGGTCCTTTTCCTTTTGCAAAGGGTCTATCACCCTATTTCTTATTATCTATCTTTTATTGTGCCCTTTATTTATATTTTGTATTTCTCATGTAATGGAAACCATGCAATATTTAAGCTTGCATGTCATTTATTACTCTTAACATTATAGTCTTAAGTGCATCCATTTTCCTAAAAATGACTTGTTTATTTTTCTTTATGACACAGTAGTACTCCATCATGTATAAATGCCACAATTTCTTTATCCATCCATCTGTTGATGGGCGTATAGGCTGCTTCTAAGATTTAGCTATTATGAGTTGTGCTGCTATAAACATGAATATGCATTTATCACTGTAATATGGTGTCTTTAACTCTCTTGGGAAGACACTTAGAAGAGGAATAGCTTGATCGAATGAAATTTCTAGTTTCAGTTTTTTGAGGAATCTCCATACTCATTTCCTAGTGGTTGTACTAGTTTACATTCCCATAAACAGTGTAGAATGTTTCCTTTTTCCTCACAGCCTCACTAGCAATTGTTGTTATTTGTTATAGCCAGTCTCTCTGCAGTAAGATGGAATCTCAATGTTGTTTTAATTTGCATTTCTCTAATAGCCAGAGATGTTGAACATTTTTTCATGTATTTATTGGTTACTTGCACTCCTTCTGAGAAGTAGCTATTCATTTCAGTTGCCCATTTTTTGATTGGGTCTTTTATTTGGGGGGATCTAATTTTTTTAGTTCTTCATGTATTCTAGATATTATTCCTGTATTTGAGTAATGGCTAGCAAATGTTTTTCCATTCTGTAGGCCGTCTCCTTACCCTTTTAGTTGTTTGGAATTTCTTTTTTTAACATCATGAATTTGTAGTATTCTTGTAAATTAAAATTATTTTTTTCAGTACAGATACATTTATTTTTAATAATTTTGATCCAAGGTTGGCTGATTCCTGCCATACAGAGGGTTTTTTAATTCCTTGGTTTTTATATATATATATATATATATATAGGGATCCAATTGATGCAGCACATATTTTTAAGATGCAATGCTTTCTTTGGTGTCTTATAGTACCATCTCTAAAGGAAATCAAGTGTGCATAGCTGTTAAACTCATTTCTTGGCTTTTTTGGACAGTGAGTACAGATAACAGTAAAGCAGAAATAATTATTGAGATGAAGGCACTCATTCCAATATTTGGAGAAACAGTCCACTCTTAAAATGACAGGGTTATTCTCACTGATCAAATTTTGAGTTTCAAATTTTAGCCCAGTTTTCAGTATCTCCAATATCTACACAGTTCAATGCAGATTTATTTGGTATTTTTACAAAGGCGTTGGATGAATTTTTAAAAAGAATTTCCTCTGAAGCAGAAAATTGCCTTCATGTAGATTTTTCACTCTATTACACATATTAAACGACACTGAAAGGCAGAAAGAAATGGAGAGGTGCGGGTGAAGAGGCCAATAAGGTTATACATTTTAAATTACAAAAAGTCAAGAGAACATTTTCAACCATTTCATTGTCAGAAAGATGGAGGATCCTACTTATGTCCTTGAAAGTGAAAGGTGGGGTTGCCAGTGAATGTCAAATTAATTCTTCTACAGATGGAAGTGACAGTTCTAATGAGATAGGATGATGGTATGAATGCAGCTATGAACCTAAGTAATGCAGTAAGTAGAAGCAGATTTCTACACACACACACACACACACACACACACACACACACACACTCCACAGAGTAGAATCTATAGTTAAATAGACTTTAGTTCAAATCTTAGCTCTTTCCCTTACAACTTTGTGATCTAGGGCAAATCACTTAACCTCAGTAAGTTATTACCCTTTATCAGTTAGTACCCTGAGAAGACAGTAATAGACTTTCCAAGGTTGATGTTAAATAATACAGTTCTCATAAAGCGCTCATCTTAGGGGATGGCACTAAGTACAAGCTCAATACTCTTATTTTTCCAGGGCTGTCATACAAAGTACCACAAACTACATGCCTTAGACAAACTAAAATGTACTGTCTTACAGTTCTTGAGGCTACAGCCTGAAATCAAGGTGTCACAGGAGCTATGCTTCCTCTGAAACCTATAGGGCAAGCATCCTTCCTTGCCTCTTCCAGCTTCTGGTAGCCCCAGACATTTCTTGGCTCGTGGCAGCATGACTCCAGTCTTTACATAGTATTCCTCCTACCATAATTGCTTCACATCATCTTTCCTCTGTGCATTCCTGTCTCTGTATCCAAATTCACTCTTTAAAAATGATACCAGTGATACTGGAGTAAGGCCTACCCTAATGATCTCATTTTTCCCTTGATTATTTCTTTAAAGAACGTAGAGGTCCAAATAAGGTCTTATTTTGAGGTATTGGTAGTTAGGATCTCAACTCATTATTTTTTAAGGTATGGTTAGAACATGATTCAATGCACAACAATTTTATTTACTAAACTATCTTGCTGGAGACATTTTGCAAGAGATAGGTTAGTATATAAAGTATTTTAAAATGGTAGAATCTCCACTAGTGATTCATTTTGTTTCCTTCTCACTTTAAGAGAAAGTACTTGGTTTTTTTCAATGTAAAGAGTTAAATATGAACTTAATGTTTCCTTTCTGCTTTTAGCTGAATCTAGAATGGATGAATACTGACTTCTCTGTCATGCTATGGTTTCTTGGTCTTGAGACAAGGACAGTTGCCACATGCCTTCGCAACTAGGCCTGTAAAAGTGCATACCACAGAAAAAGAACATATACCCTCACTCTGAGCTGTCAATTATATAACAACCTCAATTACAATCATTACAAATGAAATAAAATGGCTCTTCAATAAAATTTAAATGAGTATAAATTATACTCTTCTAATCAAAATGAATTCTTTTCAGTCGATTTCTTTGTTTTTCCTCCTTAAATGTCTTTAATCTGTAATATGGGATCTTATTCTTTGTACTTTTCAGTTTTCTCTCCCAAGACCTTGATTTTAACCCCACTTTCATATTGGAAGATAATACCCCAAAACCACCCACTCATTTCTACTTCTTCCTGTGCTTCAAAACATGATGTATATTATCGCCCCAGTCAGAACATACTGTGATGGACTGATCTCCTAACACTGCGATCATGGGTACACCTAAAGAGGTTCCAATTAGCTGAGATAAGAAATAAAAATAGGACTGAATGCAGAATGCAGGCTGGTGGGGCACGGAGTACTTGTATTTGTTTATTTTTCAGTACTGTATTTGATTCACATTCATTCAAATCCATTTAGTGAGAGAAACATTCGGCAGAGAAGAAGAGTCATATGCTCATGTGAAAGGAGAAGGAAAAAGAGAAAGGAAAAATGGGTTAAATGCTTTATAATTTAACAAGATGAAATTTCAAGCACCTAATTTCTTACCATCTAAAAAGTACTGGAAAAAACTTCTTGATAACCAAAAAAAAAAAATGGCTCACGTGCAAAGCTACCTCTTTTTATACAGAACTCATCATAAAAATGTAATTTTAAAGCAAGCTTTCATGAAACACATATTTTCCCTTTGGCAACAATAAATAATTCAGAGATAATTTGTTCCATTTCTCATTTTTAACTATAGTTTATCTTTGCCTCAATTTTCTAAGCAGCTAGTGATCTGAAAACAAATTACACACAGTAAGGATACACTCTCTTTTTTTTCTTCTCTTTATTTGAGGGGGAGTTTGAAATAGGGTCTTGCTGTGTAGTTTAGACTGGCTTTGAACTCACTATGTAGCCCAGGATGACCTCAAACTTGTAGTGATCCTCCTGCCTCAGCTTCGCAAGTGCTGGGATTACAATCACCCTGCTTGCACTATTTTTTTTTTTTTTTGGCTGAGCTAATGTTTATTGATTGATTGATTGATGTTTTATTAGTACATGTTTGTAGTACATAATGATCATAATGATTACATTTATTGTAGGGGAGCTTGTACATGAACAAGATTCTTTTTCTTTTTGGTCTTTTTTGGGGGGGAAAGGGTGCTGAGGATTGAACTCAGGGCCTTGCATTTGCTAGGCAAGCACTCTACCACTGAGACAAATCGCCATCCCCCACACTTCTTAAACTTATTTCAGATTTGACCTCATGAAGGCCCGCAGTCCCTGCTAAATGGGCAGCAGTAATGGGTCAAGGCCACAAGGTGGCACTATAAACAATGGGCTATTGGTACTTAATCAACATCTCTTTCATCTAATCCAATCCAAGTGGTTTTAAAGAAAACTAGAAAAATTTTGGACTATCATGCAGAATAGGAATGAGTAAAGATTACAACAATGGGAAAAAGAAGTTATAATCATATCAAAAGCACAATCCAGTCCATTTCCCAAACATAAGCTACATTAAAGACTTTTATTATTTACTGTGATGAATCAATTACTTGAAAAATGAAACATAATAAGTTCATGTTTTGTTATTTGATGGGCTAAAAGAAATTTTTTCATATGTTATAGATTCCTCAATCTTTTTATTTTGAAATACAAGGCACCATTGAATTTATAGCTGAACCCCAAGACAGAAAACTAAAAATTATTAGTTCACTAGGTATAGGCATAACATAAACATGTTTAGTCATCAAATGTGTGTAATCTGATTGCTTCAGTCAACTAAGCAAAGCAACTGACATTGACAGTTTAGAAAAGTGACCTTCTAGATCAAGAATTCTGAAGCCGATGAAGGGCTCTTATCATAAGTGCATGACAAAATCAATTCCCAAAGTAGCACCAATTAATAAAACAAATTAGCAATATATCTTCTCTTTAATGCACTGGTGCTCATACTTCCTTCTACAAAATTTTCTTCTACTTAGCAGCTATCAATCAATACCAAAATAATCATCTCTTGCTGTGCAATTGTTGGAGGGCTTAAGAAGAGAAATGGTTTATAAAAATTTGAAATGCGCAAATTATTGAAACGGACCTACTATAATTTGAGAGTGTCTTGATACTGTCCTGATTTTAGTTTAATGCTACGTAGAAGAGCTAAGAATGATCCATGGCAAAATGCATGAAATTGCTTGCCTTCTAAATGGACTGTAGCAACAGAACAAATGGAAAGTTAGATAGTCCATACCTCAAAACTTTTAAATTAATCATTGCTTCCTATTGCTAAGGTAGGTATGAATGGCATACACATGCTTTAAAAAGTGAGCCAAAGCAATCCCAGGAAGAAAGCAAACAGGTTATATCAGTGCCTTCTCTGAGCATTTTCAAATCATAGGGTTTTGTTCTTTATGTCTTTGTTCTTGATTTTTATTAAGCTGCACTGACATACATAGTTCAGTTCATGATTAAACTGAAAGCTCCTTGGGTTCAGTAATGTATCTTATTATTTTTAAGTCCTAATAATAAGATTTAATAATAAGAGTCATAATAATAAGATTAATATAAAAAGGGTTAACATTTGTTAATTTCTTATTAGATGCCAGGGATTATGTTAAATATGTATCATTTCACAAAAACCTCCCCCCTCCAAAAACAACCCTGTGAGATTCTCTCTTCTAATAAAGAGTAAACATAAAGCACGAATTAGTTTGCCAAGCTTACATAATTCCTGAGTAGTTGAGCCCAGTTTTGAACCCAAGAATACTTTATGCCAAAGCCCCTGGCTTCCCTTGTCAAGCAGAGGTAGAAACAGGGTACTGAATAGGCACACTGCCCAGGGTCTACCTGGCTCCAAAGCTGACTGGCTACATGGTTCTGCACGACTCACTTAGGCATTCTGTATCCAAATATAATTGTTATTATAGCACCCAGAAATTAGAAATTCATAAATTAGAAATTAGAAATTCATAAAACTATTACTAAGAACCGCCCAGTTTCTGTCAGCTACTCTAATCTGCACAAATAAATCCTTCTAAGAAATATATTCCAGCTTTTCTAATAGACTACTAAATTAACTGACATCTGATACAACTGAATTAAGGAGCATTATTTGATTTTCAGTAGTAGGCTTCAATTGTCTTGGATAAGGTTATGCTGTGCTGTGACTATTAGCATTTCAGGTAATGGTGGTTAAATTACTACCATTTTTCTTCAATAAATTTATTAAAATATCTACATGTCAAATGGAGTTGGAAATTGAAACTAATAGTACAAATGAATAGTAAAGCTTTCTTGAGAAAAATGATCATTTAGAGTATAGAAATTTAACATGACTACACCTATCAAAGGATTGCCAAGATTTGCCTCTGGCTTCATTTTATTTAATTTGTGCCATTGCCTCCATGTACCAAATTTCCACAACCCGATAGGAGTATGGGGAAATCTATGATTCGACCTAAAAGTTACACAAGGGAGGGAACACAGAAGCCTAACACTGGTTCTTATCATTTTCGGGTGACTCCCTTAAACAAAAAAGTCAGGAACAATAATCTCTTCTTCCATTGCCTTCTGGGCATTTCAGCCTTCATATTTACAGAAATTCATTAATCCACTACCAGTCAGTGGCATAGAAGACAATGCAATATAATAGACAGAACTCTGAAGTCAATGTTAAGAAACAGTGATTTCAATCCAAACCACTTCTTTCTGCCTAAGTGTGTGGAAAAAGAGGATTTCATGTACTTTAAAAATCTTGAGAATTGGTGCAGTGCAAGGACAAAGATACTAATTCTAAGAGAGATCCCAAAAGTTTAATAAGTTGCTACATGAAAAACTAGACCAATGTCTAATTACTGGTATGTGCTTTGTTATACCTTACACAATGTGTTGAAGTTACCCTTAAAAAGTAATCTTTGGCTGGGGATTTAGCTCAGTGGTTTGAGTGTTTGCCTAGCAAGCACAAGGCCCTGAGTTCTATCCCTGGCACCAAAAACAAAACAAAACAAAACAAAAGTGATCTTTGACAAAGACCTTGTGATCTAAAACAAGTGTTCTCTAAGAGAAAGGTCATGTTATTTCAAGTAACAAGAAAATTATAATAGGAAAACAGAAACTCTCCCTGTCATCATTCTTTTTGTCCTGATCTAGAGTAAGATTTAGCGTACTCTGTTTCATGCAAGTACAGAAACAGACTAAGGAGATATCATTGAATTATCACAGAGTCGTTAAACACACCTGTTGCCATCTTCCACACTGACGCACTCAAGGAAGTGGGAATCGCAGTTCCTACCACAATGTTAATCCCCTCCTGCACGCCTTCTCCCTTCTCAGCTGCATTCTCCCTTTCCACGCAGCATCAGCCTGGAGAAGCCACAACACTGGGCAGAGCAGAGGACAAATACCAATGTCTCCAGAAGCTGGGTGATTGATTGCCTTTGACAGCCCCATGGGCCTGCTCTGTTCCCTCTGAGCCATGACCCATGGCGTTCTGTGTTCTCTCACTTGGACATGGTAGAAACAGTGATTGAGCGCTAATTCCAGCCCAAACTTCACCACTTACTACTTGTATGTCTTACTCCCTGGACTTCAGTTTCCTTTTCTTAAAAAATTGGGATAATAATGGTATATCTATTATGAAGATTATGAAGATTAAATGAAACAATACTTTTAGAGTGCTTAGGATGGCATTCAGCATATATAATAAATGCTACCATCACTGCTACAGCTGCAGTTAATAACGAAGAAAGAACACAGAGGCCTGACATAAGTCAGAGAGGTGAGAAATGGCTAAACTCCAGACCCACGACCAGGCACTGTTTGGTAGGCTGGTGCATAGGACTTGTCAGGACTCTGTTTCTTTGAAAGACTTAGGTGTCTCCTGGGAAAGAATTCTTCCTAAGAGAACAACACGGCCAGATATGGAAGATTTTACCTTGTGAAACTGTCTCAACTGTCAGAGGGAAAGGAGTGATTAACAGTATATCCCATTAACACTGAAAATGTGGCAGAGCTAATCTGGCTTCTATATGGTTGTGTTTGATTCAAGAAATGGAAGCAAGGAAGAGAGGAAGGGAGTGAGTCCTGAAAGGGCTGGTTACATTTAGGGAATGAAATCTTTTGCCTCCAAGGACAACAGAGGTTTCCAGTCATGATATGGTACACTGCAGAAGGCAGCCTATTTGTTGCCATCTACGGGATGTTGCTTTCATGAGGCTTAGACCAACTGATGCCAAGAATGTTTAAGGAAAATTAAAGGACTTGTTTGTGAGCATGTTGAAGGTCTCCCTGGAGCCTTCCATAAATAAGTGGAAAGGCCTGAAGGAGTTGAGGATGTCATAATATCAAGGGCAGTTGAGCACTAGAAAACCATGAGTTGTTACTACAGTAAAGCTCTCTTAATGACTTCCTTTTAACCAATTTGCAGCCCAACTTCTGTAAAACATACCAACATAATGATATTATGCTAAAAGTTTGTAGCTAGGAAACAACACTGCTGTATCCATCTTCCCTTAGCAGCCGGGTATATTTGCTTACCAAATATTCACTGTATTTGTGCCCAAACCTATTTATATCAGTTGTACTCAGTATTATAAGTTTAAGTATTAGTTTCTATTATGTAAACCATGAATGTGAAAAAGAAAGATAATTTTTTTCTAGGAAGATTAGGTTAAAGTCCACAGATTAATAAAATTGTGTCATCAAAAAGACAAGCCCTGAAGCTACATGGCGTAAGAAAATTGTGGGAAAAAATTGGAGAAACTCATAAAAGGCTAGAAGTATTCTTGATGGCTTTGGAAGTACCTTTTGACTACACATGTAGCTTCATTTTTAAGTCGAACTACATTATCAAACACAGAAAGTGAATTATGAATGTTGTTTAAATAAGGATAGCAAAGTAGCTTTCTAGTTAGGGAACTCAATAAGAAGACACTTTAATAAAAAATACTGTCCAATGAATGTACAATGAACTTAATGTACAATGAATGCAATTTTTTCAGTTAAGATTTAATGCTTAGTATGCATATGTATTATTTTGAAATGATTCACTATGCTAATGAATTTTGGGGTTAACTAACCAATTACCAGTCCTGATCGTATCTAAAAAGAAGGTTTGTTCTATATTATCATGACCCTATTTTCAACCTAACTTATGATATCCACATCTTTCAGTCTTTACATAATATACAACAACCCTAAAATAACATTTATTTTACCAAAAGAACTGTAATTGGACACTCGATATCTTGGAAATTAAAATGTTAACTTGAAAGACTAACTGCAATATTCAGTGGCCAGGTTTGTTCGGCAAGCTCTCCTACAGCTACATCCTTCTGGTTGTTTGTGCAAACAGAAACAGACATACACAGTAAAACTTCAGGGCCTCCATGAAGACACTTTGTCCCTCAAACACGTGCCCCACCAGCTCACAGATGTCTAACAGTGCTATAGTTGATAATACTTTCTTTGCTGCTTTCTGAATACAGTTTTTCTCATCACCAGGATTGAGAGCCAAAGGACCCTCTAACCTTTCTGAAGGACAAGCAGGGAGAGCATAAACAAAAAGGCCTCAATTATATACTCCAAGAATGTTTACCGTATACTCCAAGTTTCCTAATTTTCTCTGATGCTTGATAAAATCAGGTATTTTTCAAAGCGTCGAACTCTCATAGAACAACTATTAACACCTAACGGAATCACTGTAGAGTCAGTACTGAGGAATATCCTTAGTGAAATGTTTGATTTTGAGCCAATTTTTTATAGCTAAGTGGAATAATGATATATATCAAATTTCTTAGTTACATATACAGAAGCTAAGATTGTTATCTAGGACCCAGTCCATAAATGATGTTTCATGAGTAGAAAAAGGCTGCTGTTCCTAGAACTATTCTGTTGAGAAAAAAACATTCTGTGTGTGCCTATTGCACTAAAAAGATGGTGTCTCCTCTGTTCTTATGTAATTTAAAAGACTGAAGAAACTTCCCTGTTGCATTTTAATCTATTATATTTTTGGTTTTGCTTACCATTTTGTGTTACGACAAAAAAAACCAGTTTTGCAGTCTTTTGCTAGTTTTGCAATGGATCTAGAACAGTGATGGCGAACCTTTTAGACCTTTCAATAATAACAAACAGCCCACCATGGCACACGTGCCATAGGTTTGCCACACTGCTCTAGAACATTCCCTCAGGGAAGTCATCATTAAATTTGTGTTTTATTCCTCCACTGTCACACTCTGTGCATTAAAAGCTGACCAGCTATGTAAAATTAGTCAGCCAAAGGACAGATTAGAAACATAATTTCTAGTAAATGAAGAATGAAAAGTCACAGAGTACCATCACTGCCACACACCAAATCCTGTGCAGCAGGATTTTCTCATCTCTTCTAAGTGCTGTGAGAATCTTCACTCTAGGCTCTAAGGAAAGCAAACCAGGTTCAGATCAGTAAATACAACATTTATTCCTACCTGCACTTCATGCATATGCTTCTGAACCAGAGTTCAATAATTTCATCTGTACCCAGACGGAACCTTTGAGAGTGCATTGTTCATGCTTCCACAGTTTAACCCGGCTCGTGTCTGCACAAACAAGAAACTCTCGGATCCACCCTCTGACTCTTCAAACAAAGAGTATTTCTGTTGTGTCACCAAGGAGTCCAGGCTAGCATTACTCATCCTGGAACTTCAATGGGGGACAAATTTGGGATCCCTAAAATTTATTATGTACTTTGGTGTCAATGGGTAAATCTAGTTCTGCTTGCAAAAGAACACCCCAAAAGATGTAGCTATAGGAAAGTTTGTAGAACAAACCTGGGCATTAAGTATTGTGCTAAGTTTTCAAAGTTAACACTTTAATTTCCAAGATGCCAGGTATCCAACTACAGTGCTTTGAATAAAATAAATGCTATTTAACATATAAATATTCTAAGATGCCACGAACATTGTCCATTCTATTATTGCTTTCCGAACTGTGTAGACTGAAAAATAATCCCTCTCTGTCTTTATACTTGCAGACCAAAAAGCCAGGCTTTTTTGGGTGGCGGCCAACAACCTGTGCAGTCACAAAGGACCCCATACCTAGAACTGTCTTGTGATTGATTCAAAGCTCTACTATCACAAGCTTGAAGTTTTTGATAAATTCTGAATGAAGGACCTAGCATTTTCAGTTTGCACTGAGCTCTACAGATCACGTAGTCAAGTCTGCCTATGAGTCTGAATTGTCCAAGTCTACTTTCACGTGGGGGTACATCTTCTCTTCACTACCTGTAGTTCTGGGTTTAAGACATGAATTAATGTTGTAAGTCAAAAGGAAAAGCCAAGCTGAGAAGCACAGAGACCAACTGTGGAAAGCCTGTTGCTACAAGTATTTAGGCAGGAAGAGTTGTCCATTGAAATTAAAGACTCCGAATTTTTTTTAAGGTCGTCTCAACTTTTTCCTTGCTCAAAACTAACCAGAGTTTCCAGAGGCACCAAGCTTTGTGTATTATCTGTACATTGAAATGTATTGTTTTGGTTTGCAAATTTTCAGTTTGATTATCTCAGAGAAGACAGCAAAATAGACTTGTCGGCTAACTGCATTCAAAGCCCCACATACATATGTTCAACTTTTGGATGAAATGAGTCTGATTCGGTTATTTTGTACAGCATTCTTTTAAGTGGTCTACAATACTCATTTTATAGTCTAAAGCAACTGATAACCTCAGTGGCTCTATTACATCAGAAAATACCTAAGAATGACAGTATGAGCAATATATTCTGCTTCAGGAAAGATAAGCAATTCACTAGAGATGCAGAATGGTGTTTCCTAAAGCAATTTCAATTCTTGATGTGGTTATAAGAAAAAGCTATTAGTCATAGCACAGAATGAATGAGGTCGAGAAGAATATTCTGCCCAAGGCTAAATCTTCCTGCCATACTCAGAAGCAAGCTACAAGTAAGAAAGAAAATGAAAGCTCATTTCCTCTTTAAGACAGAGGATATTCTTTCCATGAACTCCTTATGTACAAACTATGTATTTATGCCATTTACAAAGCAAGGAAATGGATATACTAACTGATTCACTGATGCCAAAATCTTAATCGTTATGTATTGGCAAGGTTCTTCATTGTAGTTAATGATTTTCAACATTCTGAGACATAATCACTTTTTCTGGTCGGCAGGTTGCAAACTGTTTTGTCTCTCTGAATAGTGCCATTTGTCCTGCGTATTTTCAGTGAGTCATTGCTCCTCATCCAAAATTCCTTTGACCTGAGAGTTAGGGGCATTTATCTCAATATCATGAGTCTAATGGAATCCTCTAGTCCTACCTGTGCCAGAAGGATGGGGCGGATCAATGCCACACTCTGATCAGAACTGAATGGAGCCAGAGATCCCCAGCACATCCTAATTGACTAAATAAATAAATAACCAAAACTGTCTTTGAGAATTCACAGCTCACTACCTCATCTGGCCATGAGACTGTATTCATATCCCAATATTTCCCACCAGCTAATTCCAATCCTTTAAGAAATAAGAAGGTTAAGAAGGGGAGAGACAGATCTGACATTTTCATCCAATCTAATATACACACCAACACAGTTTCATCTTCCTTTAAAACAACAAACAAACATATAATAGGCAAAACAGATATTCTTTCTGTTTTAGTGATCTTCATCCCAGAACCTAAGAGGGTAAAGTAAAAGTTAACCCAGTATGCTTAGCAATCATGAACCGTCTCAGAAGGAAACAAAAATTAGTTCTATCAAATTACTGTTTTGCCAAAGAAAAATGTATTTATATATTGAATCTTACTGCATTTGAGATTTTTGTGATTCCTCCTTCAGTGTCACAATAGTGACAATCATTTAGTTTTGCTTTTGGAACAATGTTGTTGATCTATAGGAGAACTTAGGATTTTTGCCTTTAAAATTTATAGCAGTAGGGTGTAGTTCAGTGATACAGCACATGCACGGGCCCTGGGTCCAATCCCCAGCAGAAAGAAAGACAGGAGGAACACAGAGGAAAAGGGGAGAGGGGAGGGAAGAAGAAAATACATGGCAGTAAATTTTCAGAGTTACACATTCTGTGGGAGGATTTAGAAAAAGCATTTAAAATATATTTTATATTTGAAAATGAAAATACATCTATATCTAGATCTATACTGTTTTCATATACAATCCATGAAGTCTAATCAGGCAGTATCTTGGCTGGTCAACACGGGGGCTTTACACATTATATGATGACATGAGTTTTAAAAGGCTGCAAAGCATCCATATAAGGGAAAAACATGACCTTCTTCCTGTGCCCTAAGTCTCTTTTCTAACTGTGACTAGGGGGCAGCATTTGGGTCACAATAATATCTCTCTTCCTCAGCTCCACACTGCACAGGAAACTCTAATGAAATTTCTCTTTGCTTTGTGTTCTCTTTACACTTTTCCCCTTCAATTACATGACAGGTTTTTTTGTTTGTTTTTTTTGTTTGTTTTGTTTTGTTTTTTGGTGCTAGGATCAAATTCAGGGCCTTGTGCTCACTAGTCAAGCACTCTAACCACTGAGCTAAATCTCCAGCCCCTCTAATGAAATTTCTAACTATTCTCGAACACATTTACACTTACTGTAAAACTCATTTAAAATAAAGATGTGGGAGAATATCTGACAAACCCTTAGAGGCTTCCCAATTATAAGAAACTAAATTTTATTGCCTTTTTTCATATGTAAAATAACATACCTAACATAATCATCATAAACATAGGGGGAAAAAAAAGCAATACCAAAAAAAAGTAAAGATCAATCTTATTATCAATATATGTGCTAACTGAACCGAGCAATATATGAAAAAATACACTACTTCCAAATAGGATTCATGGTGCTTAGGGTGCAGTGTCAACTTGATTTGCTTTGGGATCCACCCAGAGGACCGGGGGAGCACACTTCTGAGTTTGTCTTGCTATTATGGAAGCATAGTTTTCAGGCCTGTATCTCACCCTTGCCTCCTCTTCCCTAGTGCTGTTCCCTTATGGTTCCCAGATGCCATACGCTAAGTGCACTACCACACCCTTCCACCCTGATGTTTCTGTTTTGGATCCAACTGACCATAGTCAGAATCTCCTTAAAACGTGATCTAAATTAAACCTCTGCTCCTTTAAACTGTGGGTAGCAGATATTGTGCCCAGCAATGGGAAAGCTGACTAAAACAGGGTTCATCTCAGAAATAAAGGAATACAAATCCAAAACTTTAAAGGTTCCAAGTAGCATGCAAAGAAAAAAAAAGAAGTGTAGTAGTTACCTTTCTAGAGACAGTGGTTTACAAGAGAGCAGATTTAATTGTGAATACAACATATACCCATAAGCCAAAAGCAGGAAGAGTGCAAAACATCTATCTCTGCATTGGAGACTCAAAAGATCCAATCAAGGGCTAGGAGCCCATGGAACTGCCCCATGTATGTCTGTGTCTGCACTAAATGGCTGAAGAAATCTTTACTGGAACCAGAATACAATGCTCGCAGCAGAGATGAAGACCAGAGCTCCTCTGAAGCAACGGCACCCATCCTCCACGACAGCAGGGCCCCAAGCTCGTGTAACAAGAACAGCCAAGTCCCCTCCAGGACCAGCCATGACAGAGCTTCTCCTGGGAAATAGCCCACAACTATCTTCTGCTCCCATTCTCCTTTATGCTGTGTTGGCCACAATTCTCAGGTGGATCCTCTGTGCCCAGAGCCACACCAACTCAGTCAAGCTGGGTGTTCCTGCTCAAGTTAACCATATCAGTACAGCAAAAGAGGGAAGTAAAATTTTTGTAGAACTGAGATGTGAGTTAAGGGCAGAACAAGATTTCAGGGTGTCTTCTGGCTTTAATTCTGTTGACATGTGCACAACAAAAACACATGAATGGAGGGGCAGGAGAGGCTCTCTCCCCACCTGCCCAATTTCAGACGCCAAGAGGATAAACAATTGAATGCTGCCTGTGTTTGGAGTCAACAATATTAGACCCTGAGCAAGTCACCACCAAGTGCCTCGAATTTGCCCCACAACAACGATGACATTCACCCAGCACTCAGTGTTTTTGCACTGGTCTGGTTTGAGTCTGTACCCAGAACCCTGGGCTCACTTGAGTCCATGTCCAGGTCCCATGGCCCCACTCCACTCACAGAACACTGTGATAATTAACTGATTGTGCCAACTTGAGTAAGAAATGCCCAACTAAATTACAACAGATAGTTTTGGGTGGCTGAGGGGATTTACTGAAGACAAAAGACCACCCTGGGGAGGCTTGTGCCTGAATGGTATAGAAGGGAAACGAAGAAGGAAGGCTCACTTCTGTTTCTTCAGAGGAACTCCAGTCTTCATTTTCAAGTCAGATGTCTCCTGACTTTCACCACAGACGTTTCAGCCTTCCATCATAGAGCCTTTGGCCTCCTGATACTGACTTGCACAGGATACTACAGGGAGCTCCAGGCCTTCAAATGGATCCTTTGGATCTCCAGCATGCAGACCACCCCTCTGGACTTTTCCACACCCAACTCTGTGGGTGGCCACTGTAAGCCAATCTTGTAAATTTATATGTATTTCTGTATTTTGCATTAAATCTATTTCCTTAGTAAGCACTGACTGATACAACCAGCCAGAGACTCTGTTTGACATCTCTCACCAGTCCTGGGTGACCTAGGTTTCCACAGGGAGCTCCAATCTCGTGTGAGTCTCCACCTGGTGCACCTGACCTGTGGGAGCACCCATTCAATGCCAGGTGCCCTGTCCCCACCCTAGGCGCAACAGAGTCTCCACCCTGCGCATGGCCAGAGTCTGGGCAGAGTCTCTACCCAGAGCATTAGGCCAGTTCTCTGCCTGGTTAGCAGCAAGGCTAAAGGTTTTCTGACTTCCCTATTATGCTCTGGACACCTGAGAGACACCCCCAGTGCCCTAGGCCCTTACTGGGCCTGCCAGAATCTCCCCACAGTAGACCTGGGTGCACCTGGGTCTCCTCTGCCTGTCCAGAGGCAACACAAGTCTCTACCTGCTGTCTGAAGCTGGTCTGATAGGCACTGGAATATACATCAGGTACCAAGTGTTGGTCTCGAACCACCAGGAATTCACACCAAGAGCCTCAGAATATAATGCCTCACACCCTTCTTGGGCCACAGCCCCAGCTTGAACAGTTGCCACAAACAGAGTTTTGCAGACAGGGGACCTCTTGAACGGATAAACTTCCACACAAACCCACAGATTATAAAGAAGGGCAAAAAGGAATGTGCTATCTAAGATTAAAGACTGCAGGTCCTGGAAGAAAACACTCTTCTGGAAATACGTAGGAACTTTTCTCTCTCTTTTCTCTCTTCCCCCATCATTTAACTCAGTTTTTATTCTTTGCTCCTCTATTGGTGAATTTTTTGTTTTTACTAATTTTTTTTTCTTTTGGTGAAGTTTGGAGTTTTACCACCCATTTTCTTGTCCCCTCTTTTAAAAAATATTATTTTGTTGGATTTGTTTGAACAGGTCCTGCTCTCTCTCTTTTCTTTTCTTGCTATCTCTCTTTCAACTTGTTCCCTTAATAGTTTTTCTTATTTTCTTTCCTTTGGTTTAATCTCCACTCCTTATATTCTTTTCCTAGTTGGCTTTTATCTGTTACCATTATCTAATTTCCCTTTACTCCTTCTTAGTACCTTTTATATCACTCTTACCACTTGCTTCAAATTTTCATTGCTTAATTTTTCAGTCTATTTCTTTTTTCTTCATATTTCTATATCCATACCCTTATGGGTCTGTAATTAGTTAACTATATCTTACTATGGCCGAATACTGCTCTATTGTGAAAGGGGGTAAAATTATTCTATTGAGTAGATATTTACTGCACATAATTATCTGATTTTTCTTATAGTTCATTCTAAAACTATACATCTTACACGTAGCAAACTGTTACTTATTATAGTTTGTCATTATCCAGTTTGTGCTCGATACTATTGTTATTGTTGATTGTACTATAGCCAAGGTACCACAGCAGTTGCAATCAATTGGTTTTCCTTATATCCCAATACCTAGATTGTCTAGGGGTCATAAACAATAAAATGAACCATAACAATAAACATAAACAAATCACAATGGATCCTACAGAAATCCAAAAAATCATCAGTACCTACTTTGAGAACCTGTACTCAAATAAAGTGGAAAATTCAGAATAAATGGATAGATTCCCAGATACATATGAATTATCAAAGCTGTATCAATATGGTATAAAAATTCTAAATAATCCAGTATCAGTCAATGAAATTGAAGAAGTAATTTAAAAACTACCAACAAAGAAAAGCCCAGGTCCTGACACATTCAGTGCTAATTCTACAAGAATTTTAGAGAAGATCTAATGCCACTACTCCTCAACCTCTTTTAATGAAATTGAAAGGGAAACAATACTGCCAAAGTAATTCTTGGGAGCAAATATTACCCTGATTCCAAAATCAGAAAAAAAAACCAGCCAAAAAAGAGAACTACAGATCGGTATCCTTAATGAACAAAGATGCAAAAATCCTCAATAAGATACAGAAGGCAGCAAATCACCAAAAAGATTATACACCATGACCAAGTAAGATTCATCCCAGAGATGCAGGGATGGTTCAATATATGCAATCAATAAATGTAATATACCACATAAACAGAAACAAGGACACAAACCACATAATCATCTTAATAGATGTAGAAAAAGCATCTGACAAAGTCCAGCACGCATTCTTGATTTTAAAAAACCCTACAGGGGTTGGGGATTTAGTTCAGTGGTAGTGCGCTTGCCTAGCAAGTACAAGGTCCTGAGTTCGATCCCCAGCACCAAAAGGGAAAAAAAAAAAACCCTACAGAAAACTGGAATAGAAAGTCTTATCTCAATGTGATAAAAGCCATCTATGAGAAACCAACAGCCAACATCATACTAAATGGTCAAAAACTGAAAGCTTTCACTCTAAAATCAGACACAAGTCAAGAATGTCCGCTACCACCGCTCCTGTTCATTATAGTTTTGGAAACATTAGCAAGAGCAATTAGATAAGAGAAAGAAATAAAAGGAATATGGATAGGAAAAGAACAAATTAAATTGTCATTATTTGCTGATGACATGATACTCTACATAGAAGAACTCAAAAACTCTACCGAAAAACTCCTAGAATTAATAGCCAAATTTGGTAGCTTAGAAGGATACAAAGTCAGCACTCAAAAATGAATAGCATTCCTGTACATGAATAACAAACTTACTGAGAGAAATTAGGGAAGCAACACCTTTCACAGTAGCATCAAGAAAAATGAAATATGGTCTGGGGATTTAGCTCAGTGGTTAAAGCGCTTGCCTAGCAAGCACAAGGCCCTGAGTTCAATTCCCAGCACCACAAAAAAAAAAAAAAAAAAGGAATACTTAGGAATCAATATAATGAGGGAAGTGAAAGATCTTTACATTGAAAATTACAGGGTAGGGGATTTCACTCAGCGGTTAGAGTGCTTGCCTCACAAGCATGAGGCCCTGAGTTCGATCCCCAGCACACACACACGCATGCACACACACATATACAAAGACAACTACAGTACTCTGAAAAAGGAGAGTTAAGAGGATATCAGAAAATGGAAAAATATCTCCTGTTCCTGAGTAGGCAGAACCAATACAGTGAAAATAGCCATACTTCCAAAACTGTTATACAGATTTAATGCAATCCTAATCAAAATATCAATAGTATAGCTCACAGAACTAGAGGAAACAATCCTAAAATTCACATGGAACCAAAGGAGACCTAGAATAGCAAAAGCAATTCTGGGCAGCAAGGGGAAGGCAGGGGGCATCACAAACCCTGATTTCAAATTATACAGCAAAGCTATTTTAATAAAAACAGCATGGTACTGGCAAAAAAGCAGACCCAAGGATCAATGGAACAGAACAGAAGATGCAGGAACAACTCCAAGCACACTCAGCTACCTTATCTTTGATGAAGGGGCCAAACACCTTTACTGGAAGAAAAATAGCCTCTTTAATAAATGGTGCTGGGAAAACTGTCTTTCCATATGCCAAAGATTGAACCTAGACCCATATTGCTCACCAGGCACTAAATTAAAATCAAAATGGATCAAAGATCTAAATGTAAAAACAGAAACACTTAAGGTGCTGGAAGATAGACTAGGTAAAACTTGAAGACACAGGTGTAAGCAAAGACTTTACCAATAAAACCTGGGTCACACAGGAAATATTACAAAGAATTAACAACTGGGTTTATATCGTATCAAAAAGCTTTTGCACAGCAAAAGAAACTACCAGCAGAATGAAGAGACATCCTACAGAGTGGGAAAAGTCTTTTACCAGCTACTCTTCAGACAAAGGACTATTATCTAGAATATGTAAAAAAACTAAAAAATCAAAACAAAACAAGATTTCCCAAATTTAAAGACCCAACCCCAAAATAGGCATCTGAAATGGACAGACACTTCTCAGATGAAGAAGTACAAATGGCAAATAAAATATGAAAAAATGTTCAACATCACTGGTCATTTGAGAGATGCAAATTAAAACAACACTGAGATTCTATCTCACTCCAGAAAGAACGGTCATCATAAAGAAATCAGACCAAAAACAAATGCTGGCAGGGCTGTGCGGAGAAAGGAGCCTTCTCCATTGTTGGAGGGAGTATAAATTTAAACAATCACGAAGCAATCAGTGTGATTTCTCAGAAAACTCAAACTAGAGGTTCCATTTGGCTCAGCTATTCCGCTTCCAGGTATCATCTCGAAAGACTGAAAATCATCAGCTGCAGTGCTACATGCAGACCCGTGTTTATAGCAAGCAGCACAATACATAATAGCTAATCTTGGGAAAAGCCCATAAACCCATCGACAAATGAGTGGAAAAAATAAATGTGGTATTTACATAAAATAGGGTACTACTCTACCATAAAAAAGGACAAACTAGAAACAGTTTTAGGTAAATGGATCCATCTGGAGACCATAATCTTAAGTGAAATAAATCAAATACAAAAAAAATAAATAAATCAGACACACAAGTTTGAATATTGCACTGTTTCTCTCATGTGAGAAACCAAAAATGTAAATAAAAAGCAAAGTGGAGGATAGGCATTAGGAAATAGGAAGAACTTGTTCAAACTGGAAGATGAACAAGGGAGGGGGCAGAGGATGCAAAGTAAGAGAAAAGGGATTTTTTAAAAAGAAATTTGAAGGAAAAAAATGGAAACAAAACTTTCATTCATAGGGAGGGAAAGAAGTGTTGAAGGGAGGGAAGAGGAATGGAAAATAAAAAAAGAATTAAGATACATTATATGCAGGTAGAAATTCCCCATGATGAATGTGACCATTACGTATGCCAAACATGTACTAATAAAAAATAAATTTAAAAATTTAAAAACATATGGATCAAAATGTACTATGTAGACAAATGATAAAAGAGTTTCTAAAATATTTCTATCATCCATGCTGCTAACCTCTTCAATGAACATCTGCCATCTACTTACCCTTAACCCATTTTCATCAACATTTTTATTTCTTATGGTTCTTAAGAGTATACTCCATACAAACTTTTTTTAAAAATTTTATTTTAATGGTACATTTTAGATGTACATAGTGATAACATTCATCATAGGGGATTTGTACCTGTACATGACATATCGTGTTGCTTCTCTTTTTCCCATTCCCCTCCCCTCACCCGCTCCTCCCTCCCTATTTACAAAAGCTTTGTTTCCATTTTTTTCTTTCCATTTCTTATTTCTCTTGTCCCTCTGGTTCCTTTCTCCCTCCCTTGTTCCCTTTCCCATTTGGACATTTTCTTCCCTTTCCCAATATAATACATTTTAGTCTTTATCTACACTTCGGCTACTCACACCAGAGAAACAATGCGGTATTTAAACATGTGTGTCCGATTTATTTCACTTAAGAGTATGGTCTCAAGATGTACCCATTTACCTAGAAATATCTCAAGCTTATCATTCTTTATGGCAGAGTAGTACTCCATTGTATAAAAAAACACCACATTTTCTTTATCCATTCTGCTGTTGATGGGCATCTGGGCTGTTTCCAAGATTTAGCGATTACAAACTGTGCTGCTATAAACATGGGTGTGCATATATCGCTGCAGTATTGATGCTTTTAATTCTTTTGGGAAGATACCAAAAAGGGGACTAGCTGGGTCAAATGGAATCTCTAGTCCTAGCTCCCTGAGGACTCTCCACACTGATTTCCATAGCAGTTGCACCAGTCCACATTCCCACCAACAGTGGAGAAGGGTTCCTTTTTCTCCACAGCCCCTCCAGCATTTGTTATTGACTGATTTGTTGATAATAGCCATTCTTTGTGGAGTGAGGTGGAATCTCAGGGTTGTTTTATCTATATAGAGGACTCCAAAAACTCCACCAAAGACTCCTAGATTTAATAACCAAATTCAGCAGCGTAGCTGGATACAAAGTCAACACTCAGAAATCAATAGTATTCCTGTACACAAACAACAGACTCACCAAGAGAGAAATTAGGGAAACAACACCTTTCACAATAGCATCCAAAAAAATGAAGTACTTAGGAATCAATCTGACAAAGGAAGTAAAAGATCTATACAATGAAAACTACAGTACTTTGAAAAAGGAGATTGAAAAAGATATCAGAAAATGAAAAGATGTCCCTTACTCCTGGGTAGGAAGAACCAATATAGTGAAAATGGCCATACTCCCAAAACTGCTATACAGATTTAATGTAATCCCAATTAAATTACTCATAGCATACCTCACAGAATTAGAGAAGACAATCCTAAAATTCATTTGGAACCAAAAGAAACCTAGACTACCAAAAGCAATTCTGGGCAACAAAAGCAAAGCAGGGGCCATCACAATCCCTGACCTAAAACTATATTACAAAGCTACTGTAATAAAAAGAGCATGATACTGGCACAAAAACAGACCCCAGGACCAATGGAACAGATTAGAAGATGAAGAAACAGGTCCAAACACTCTCAGTCACCTTATCTTTGGCAAAAGGGCCAAACAACCTCACTGGAAGAAAGACAGCCTCTTTAATAAATGGTGCTGGAAAAACTGGCTCTCCACATGCTGAAGATTAAAACAAATTTTTGTTTCAATAATTCAGTTTATTCTTACATATATTGTTTTCACTATTTGGCTAGAGATTAATGCTTATCAGTACATAAAGTAGTTGTAGCACTCTCTAATGTACTTGAGTCAAGCTGGCTATCAATTTACAAAACAATTTTTGATGATTCCTCAGTTTGATAGGATAGAAACTTAATCTAGCCAAGATTAGTGTTAACAGAACTATAACCACCTAGAAACTTGCCCCTTAGCGTATTCATGTGATTTCAGAATAATTGAGACACTTACAGAATATGACAATATGTACTTTCTTCAATGCTGGATGAAGAACAAAGATTCCTTCTTTAATTCTTAACTCTTGTGCTTGAAATATATAGATAATTCTACATAAATCCATTTTTATTTTGGAAGCAGACACATTGCAAGCTCCAAAATCTATGAGAAGACTGGTGAAGGAGTTCAGGAAATGCTACCCAAAACTATGTAGCTTCAGTGTACTGATGACTTTGAAATGAAGGTTTTTAAGGAACAGTAGACGCAGGCAGGTGCTTTCTCTGAGCTCCCTTATTGGGACTAAGATGGATCCCTCAAAAGGAACTCAGTTGTCATTAATTCCCTCTCAGGAAATTTCACCTACCAGGCAGGATTAAATTAGATCACAGAGGAGGAGACTGGAGGATCATGGTGTCCAGACAGACTTTGTCACAGCAAGAACCCATTCACTTTTCCCCCAAATCATTTACTCTCCCCTAAGTTGCCTATATTCTGTTCACTTCACCTGTAGGAAGAGGATATATAAAGCTTCCAGGTCTCACTGGGATTTGCAGTATTCATTTTTGTTTGCGTGACGCCTTTGTGCACATAATAAATGTGTATACCTTTTCTCCTCTTAACCTATCTATTGTCAGTTTATTTCATGCACTACTTTATCAGCCCTTAGAAGAAGGGACAGTTTTTTCCTCCTCTACACAGGCAAGGAAGCATTTGGGAAACTCACATTGCACCACTGACTTACTGTTCCTGGTGATACTCCTCAACCAGGATTTCCCCACCCATGAAATGGAGATACACATGTAGCTAAATAGGACCACCACTATCCTCTAGACCTCTGTCCACAGGCCTCCAAACATCTGCGTGGTAAAGGAAAAGGTCACAGGACAACAGAGTTTAAAGGCACAGATTCAACTCAGCTCTCTGGTTTTCTAATTGTGCAACCTGGGGAAAATAACTTTAAATACCTGAATCTTTTTTCAAAAAAAATTTAACTCTAAAATGAGAGTTTGAACAAAATAACTTTAGGTTCCTTTGCTTTCTATGATTTTCATATACTGTATTCAGAGCAGGTGGTCCTTAGCAATTTTCCATGTAGATTTATAAAACGAGACTCCTGTGTGGCCTTTAACCAGCTAGATGTGTATCCTACATGAAGAACTGACATCATAGATACTATATTCCAATAGAATCACATTTCCTAGTGATTGGTTAGTACACATTCTGGCATGCAGAATACAATTTCTACAGTTAACCCTATGAGCTCTGCTTTGAGTGTCCCACTCTTTAAGTAGTCGAGTAGCCAATGCATTGCTTACAAAAACAAACAAGCAAGGAAGAAGCAAAGACAATGTCTTCCCGATTCCACTATTAATATCCTACTAAACAAGACAAATTGTAATTACTTCATCTATAAAGAAATAAAGAAAAATTAAACAATTGCCTTACTACCTTATAAGAAACCATGAGCTAATTTATATTTACAGGATAAATATACATTTTTGCCACTAATGTAAATGTTATTGTGATGTCTGATATTACCCACATTTTCTAAGAGAATAAATATATTGCACACCTGCATGTATTCTACCATATTCCAATAGATGGTTTCTAAATGTAGTGCATAACCCACGATTCTAGCTGCCAAACAAGGTCTCTGTCATTAGTGTCTATATAAATTTAGTATAAGCATTTTACATCATTGAACCATGAAGGGCACAGAGTATTTTTCCAAGGTTTTTTCCTAGGAATAATTGTGAAGGATCATCTTCCAGGTGAATGGCTGTGACCTTGCACTTCCAGAACAAATAGAGCTGTGTTTTATATACTGGTCCTACTGAAGATGTAATTTCAAGAAAGAAAATGACTTACTACTCTGTGCATGGCTGGGGGTGGTACCAATAATTCTTCCTTGATCCAATGAACTGTGCATAATCTGCCCCTTGGCAACAATTTTAAAACAAGAAAATAAAAAGCAGTTGGTTTCTTGTTTTCCTTTACTTAAGTAATCTATGGTGCAGACTAGAAATCTGCCATATTTACACAACTCTATTATTTTTGACTGGATGGTTCTTTACATTGTAAATCCATAGAAACAGCCATGGCAACAAGCTACAAGCATCAGGATCAAATCTTAATACAATGGGCATTGCAGATCTGGAGAAAAATCTGTTTTCAATCTCCAAGAGATTGTAATTGTTGTCACCTGGTTTCAGAGATTAAACGAATAGGAGCCATAGTGTCCTCTACTGATTCCTGATGGTGTCATGTCAGACTGCTAAAACTGAGATTTCAAACAAATTCAGAGAATAACTGAAGCTTATTGTGATGCTGCTTTCGGGGTTTGGAAATAGAACACAAAACAAAATACCTATAACAAATTTCACTTCCAATAAACCATGAGGACCACTGAGAAATGATGACAAAACTGCTGTCAGTATTAAAAGCTTGGCAAAATTAATCAAAAACTGTTTTTTTAAGGCAGAAAGAAAATAGATACAGACAGGTTTTTGGAAACTGAATATGTATACACTAAATAATCAACCAGGGAAGACAGAGCTAAAACTTGCCTTATACTCTGGCGCTACTCAATGCTATGAAACATGAGGTGGTGTCTTTAAAGAGAAGGTATTGATTTCCCACAGTCACTCATTATATACTATAGACAATTCTTTGAAAAGAGCAAACATGATTTACATAGGGATAAAGACATGTTCCAGCCTTCTGATTGTGCCAATTTATTCTTGTGAGGAATCATTTTAAATTCTCTCCAGTGAGAGTTTCATTATTACATTTTTACTTTTATGTAAGTCTCCTTTCAAGAACTGTGCCTAATAGATCTTCAAAGCATCTCTGAGCAGCTCTCACTTACATAACCTCATCTTTCAGAACTGTTCATAACTTCCTCCCTCTCTCAACATGCACTCACTCCAGGTCAGGCCTCACCTGGGGCCCTCGCGCCTGCTTCGGTAACGCAGTGGTGCCTGCCTAGGAGACTTCTCATTTCTAAAGGCAGTGTGCAGAACATGCGAAGGGCGGGGGAGGCTCCTCTGAGATTGGCAATGGGATCAGAATCTTCCAGGGAAAATAGTCTACACTCACATCTAATCAGGATATTATCCAAGGCACATGTGGGAGAAATAAAAGGAAATAATGAAAAATGACAAAAAGAAATGGTTTCATTTCTACCTCCAATACAGAAAAGAAAAGGAAAATAGCCAGTTGTATTTTTAAGATGAATATATTGTTAAAAATAAAAATTATTAAGTATGTCACAAAGCTACCTTATATTCTATTTGAAATTTCCCAAAAAGGAAAATAATGTAGCTTCATTTAAACAGTGCACTGTAATTTTGCAAACCACTGAGGAAAGTCTCTAGGTTGGTTGGCTGCAGGGTAATTTACACCAGAACACCTCATTTTACTGCTCAGTACAACTGAACACTATTTGTAAATTCTGACTTGAAACACAACTTTCTAAAGCAAAAGAAAGTTAAATTTATATCCCCATCCTCAGGAGGAAAAAAGTCACAAATTTTAAAATGTTTTATCATCAGTGAAAACAAAAAAAGGATCGAAGGAAAATATTAAGTTATCTACTTCATAATTATGTATTCATGAAGCCATCATTATATTTTAACACTTCCCAACTATAGTCTGTTAGCTTTTCTATTTTTCTTACAGACATAAAGCTCGAGTTAGGTTACAGATATTTATGGAAGGCTGGAATGTCATCAGGCAATGTAATTCAGAAATAATGCTTTACTCAGTCACATGCTCACTCTTCTTCCATATTATTAAACATGTAAAATCTTTAATATTGTTTAACCACTTACTCATATGGATCAGGTACAGTATGAGCAATGTGTTTCTAGTCCCTAAAATGAAGATAAAACAACAGGAAGATAATGAACATGCACCAAGTGTCCCCGTGTGCCAGGTGAGACAGACTGATACGACCCCTTTCTGGTTCTGCCAATACAGGCCAAGTGATCCTAGACACATTCTTAAAATCTCTCACATTCAGTTTTCACATCCATAAAGTGAGAATTATAATAATAATTGCCCACGGGGTTGCTATAAGAATTAAATGCAATCATGTATGCAAAGCACCTATCACAGAGTAGAAAATAAACATCTCCATTACTTTCTCATTATAGAAGAAAACCAAACACTAAGAGATACTGCATTCTGTTGTGAAATCTATAATTCTCATTAAATTCTTTGGCAAAGACAATATAAGTTGGGGGGGTGGTGAACTAGGTTCAATATGTCAGAGAGCAGACAAGCAGACAGTTGCCCTATCAAGAATTTATACTCCAGCCAGGCGTGGTGATACATGGTTGTGATACCAGCACTTGGTATTACAGGGAGGCTGAGGGAGGAGGATGGCCAGTTTGAGGCCAGCATGAGTGACTTAGCAAGATCCTGTCTCAAAGTAAAAATTAAGAAAAGGTCTAAAGATGTAGCTCAGGGTCAAGACCCAGTACTGCAAAAATTAAATAAATAAATAAATAAACAAACTCACTCACTCACTCCAAGGGTAATCGGAATGCCATATTTCAAAAGAGGCTCTTCCAAGCGTGCTCACATCTTTATTTACCTTCAACAGCAATAGGGTTTGCTACTGTTAGAAATGCATTGAACTGGTGAAATTAACAGCTTTTAATAAGCACAATGGATATTATATACCAACTCTGCTGCAATTAGCATATTCAAGATATATACATCAGTTACATATTCTAAATGCACCACCCCTGCCCTTGCATTCATAGGGTATAAAGGTCTAGCAAGTTCCAGATTTGTATCCGTAGGGACGGACCCAGAAGCTGTCCAGTCCTGCCAGTGGATCGAAGGATTCTGCCTAATGCTCACCACCAGACCAACAAGATCCTGCAAGGTGTATTCAGATCACCTAAAACAAAGCTTAGGCTTCACAAAGCTTACTGAACACAGTATATGGGCTCTCCGACCTGACTTGCTAATAATTTTTTGTTCAAATAAATGCCTATGTGTGGCAAGATTTAGTCTGAGATACACTTTTATTAAAACATAATAGCAAGTTTATAGGAAAGTAGCTCACTACAATTCATACTTTTTGGCAGCCAGTGTGCTGTACCTAGGGGCTCTAGCAAATAATGTAGAAGTTGTGTGTGACCAAATTCACTTAGGTTAGTTTGCATTATGCTAGTCTTTTTTTTTTCTATTTAAAAATATCTATGAAACCAATGGTCAATTAATTCTCTCTAAAATGCCTGCATCAAAGGAATGGAAATTTAAAAATTAGAAATTAAGGTAAAATTTTTAAAAATTATAGGAAGCTAATAAAAGTTCAGTCAGCTTTCATACTGTTATTGGCATTGTAAATTAATAAAATTTTCTGGAGAGAAAATGGTTGAAATTTAGTAAGAGACAAAAAATAAATGTTCCACCAGGGTAAACAAATCAAAACCAAGGTGAAATACCACTTCATAACCACTAGGATGCTATAATAAAAAAGACAGTTAATAAGTATTAGTAAGGGTGTGGAGAAATGGGAATCCTCATATATGGCTGGTGACAATGTGAACTAGCTACTTTGCAAAACATTCCAGTATTTTCTCAGAGTATTGAATAATTACCAAATGACCCAGAAGTTCCACTCCTAGGTACATACTCAAGACAAATGGAAACATTTGCTCAAACAAAAACTTGTACATGTATGTTTACAGCAATATTACTCATAATGGTTGAGAAACTTACATGTTCATCAACTGATAAACAAAATGTGGTATATCATTATAGTGAGATATTATGCAGCCACAAAAAGAAGTACTGATAATGCTACATTACAGATGAATCTTGACAATATGTTAAGTGAAAGAAGTTATTCACCAAGGATAACATATTATTCCGTTTATAGGTACTGTCCCCAATGGGCAAGTCCTTAAAGACAGAAAGTAGAATAGCGGTTATCTAGGGCTAGGAAGGCTGAGAAGAAATGGGAAGTGACTGTTAATGGGTTTTGAGTTTTAGGGGGTTGATGAAATGTTTTAAAATTGAGTATGGTGATGGTTACATATCTCTGCAAATATACAAAAAATTGTAGATGAGTGAATTACATATATCTCAATAAAACTGTCTTAAAAATTAATGTTCAAATATCTCGAGCCAGTAATCTTAAGCATCAGTTTGAACTATAGGAAATCGCAGACACTGAATCATTTCTGATCTATAACATTCCACTTTAATAATTGAACCTAATAACTATCTTAAGAGGTGGCCCAAAATGTATTTATAAAGTTGTTCATTAACAGTAATTTTACAGTAACATGATTTTGGAAACAATCTAACTGCTAAGTAATAACATATTTGCATTATTGTACAATTACAAAATAGAATATAAAGTAAATATATAAATCATATCATTCAAGTATTGCTTAAAATATGAAAAAATACTGTGTGTACTACATGATGTAAATTCTGGAGACATATCTATGTATCAGAAATATTAACTAAATTTCTGAAATTAAGAATTATGGGTGATATTTACTTTTCATTCCTTGAACTTTGAAAATTTTCTACAATAAACTTGTATTACATTTATAACTAGAAAATAACCTTATCATAAAGGGGAAAAATCCAAGGAAGACAGAGATATGGAATTCAAAGACAGACTACTTGCGATTCTACTTTCACTCTTAATAAAAAAATTGAAGTTTTCAAATTCCAATTCAAGTATTTCAGTATTCTAAGGTGAAAAGATGCAAACACTGTTTTATTCAGACAGCATTATTCAAAGAAGACAGTTATCTGTCTTAATTTAAAATCTCCAGTAAATAAGAATCCACAACACCCTGTTCTAGTTCTTTAACAATTTTTCCTGCCAACGAGTGCTCGTTTATTTCTAATCTGCAATTGCAGATCACTCTTTCTTGTCCGAGACCGGTATAAATCAGAGACAAAGTCTGTAATACAGTTCTTTGTCATTTTGCACTTTTAGAAGCAATTTGACTATTTCAAGACCTGCCAGCTCTTATGAAACACGGATTTATCGGTCCCTTACTATCAGAATTGACCTCACTCTCCCCAGTTTCTAGTCTTCTCCTCCCAGACATGCCAGGGTCTTGTCTGTCCAGCACTGCCTACCTGGAGCCTGGCCATCTCAGACTATGACTGCCCAAGCAATGGTAAACTGACACTGTGACCGCAATTTGAGGCTCATAAGAAGATGTAACACAAAGATACCTGAGATGAACACAGCAATAAAATAACACAGAGGATCACGGTGTAATCCCAGCCTGGACAGCTTAGTGAATTTGTGAGTCCTCATCAAGAAAGGAAGGAAAGAAACAAAGAAAGAGAAAGGAAGAGGGAGAAGGGGGAAGGAGGGAGGGAAGGAGGCAGCTCAGTGTCAAAGCCCCAGGTTGAATACTCAGTACCACAATAAACAAACAAACAAACCTTCTTGTACTTTAAGTTTAGTGCATAAGAGTGATGTGCACCTTACACAAATCCGTGGAGTAAAGGGAAAATAGAAAGAGATCCAGTTGAGTTGATCACAGTTTACCACAGAACTTTGGAGCTAATCTTGCTGTCTTGTGAAAGAATCTATTTGACTGTGGGTTCTTTTGATATCACCTAGACCTAATGAAGCACACTCACATGAATAAAAGCTACAGACAAAAAACTGTTGAATTATCAATGCTATAAAAATCATATACTTGGGGCTGGGGATTTAGCTCAGTGGTTAGAGTGCTTGCCTAGTTCAATCCCTGGCACCAAAAAAATAAAATAAAAAAAGAAAATTATTTACTTAATCACTACTGGACATTTTGCTATATACTTACATATTTACTTTGTTATTTGGTTTTTATTTTTGTTAGTAATTTTTGTCTGTTTTTCAGTTTAACCCCAGCACCTGCCACCACGTCTCCAATGTGAGGCACCACTGTATTAGCCATCAACAGAGAACAACAGAATGTTTTGCAGGAGGTCTGTAAATCTACATGTATGCCAATCATCTGAAGTAAAAAAAAATACATTATGTGGGTATCATTCTTCATTTTGTGTAACTGTTGTATTATTGATTGTTTAAATTCCTGAATATTTGATCATTATTTTTTTTCAATTAATGTTTAGTCAAAATCTTCCTGCAATCATCTGGGGACATTTAAAAATGTTAAACTGAAGCCAAGCATGGTGGTCCACACCTGTAATTCCAGCTCTCCAGAGGCTGAGGCAAGAGGATCACCACAAGTTCGAGGCCAACCCAAGCTACATAGTGAATTCAAGGCCAGCCTGAACTACATAGCAAGACCCTGTCTCAAAAAAACCAAAGAAACAAAAAATGTTAAACTGTAAAATATTAGCGACCACTATTAAGGACAAAAATAATCACTTTTAGAACAGTCCTATTGAGGTCTGAGAGGGCAAAATTTGACTTAAACCTTGAAAGGAGATTGAAGCATGAAACTCTTGGCAAATAGATAAGAATATTTAAAAAAAAAAAAAGGTATAGGACAGGGAATCCCAAGACAAAATCAGGGGCAGAACAGCCTAGCTTCATCAAAGTTAACTCTGAAGCTGAGTCCTGGGAGGGAGACTTGCCTTCTTGGTCCAAAGTCAGGCTCTGCTTAAAGATGAGATCAAGAATCCAGCCCTCCCCCCAAATCCCTGAAGTTCAACCTGAGTTCTGAATGGTAATGCACTGGTTAACAGTTTTTTCACAAATCTTGGTCATTTCTGAACCTCTCGATAAGATACAGTGAATGCACAGAACATGAACAAATTTGTGTTTGAAGCTCTTGTAGTTTTGCGGTGACTATATGAACTCTGGGTAATAACCATTAAATGCCAAATAGTGTCATAACTAGATCAATGTTTAAATAAAGATCAAATATTGCAATTAATGAGTTAGGGGATTCTATTCAAATGTTGCCTATACCAAAAACTCAATGATCAAATATAATTTGAAATTAGGATCCAACTGCCATGACTTTTAAAATCTTTTTTTGCTGAATGATTTTAATTATAATTTTATTATAGTAGGTTTAAAAATCTAAAGAGATGAGAACACAAAGGGTATTTCTTACAATTAGTTAACTCGTCCCTTTTTCAGCATTTAAGTATCTTAAGACAATGGACTATTAATAGAAATCACGTAATCTGGCCTAACAGAGTTGTTGTTCTATATCCATGTACATAATAAGACTTCGTAAAAAAAAATGTTTGAAAGATACTTTTGGAAAGTATCTTTTGTAGAAACTATTCTTAGGATAATCGAAGAAACCTGTCCATCTTTGCTCTCATTAAGTTGATTTTACTAAACTTGACTAGTTGTTTGAGGATTGACTATTATGATGGTATTTGCTTTATTTTTTTTTATTTTAAACCAAGAACATGTATTGGTACATTCTACATACAATGGTCACATTCATTACATTAATTCTGTACCTATACATG